>JACJUY010005398.1:30467-41491 GCA_014220935.1 Platorchestia sp. MABIK | reverse complement strand
CTAGGCGCTTCGGGTCCGGAGGTGCTGTGGAACGGATGCGTTTGTAGTCTGGAGGCAGCTTTTCTCAGGTCTTGTGGAGGTCCGCGGCTTGCCGCTGGGATCACCACATACTCATCTGGTGTGATGCTCACGCATGCCAGTGACAGCGAGATAAAAGAAGAGAAACGAGTATAGAAAAATTCAGAATTGCGCTTCAACTTCATGGATTTTGGCTAATTAGTGCTATTAATTTTGATGTCGACCAAGTTCCTACTTGTTTTTTTTTTGTGTGTAACTTGATGCCGCAATACGATGGAGAGTGTTCAACATACGATAGTATTGCTCTCCCATATATGCATGTTGAATTGTTTTCTTACCATAGCAGACGGAGGTGTTTAAGCTTCTATATGCATGCGTGTTGAATTATTCTCTTAGTGCAGCAGACGTAGGTGTTGCTCCCCCTAGCGCAACTCCTCCCCCGTCTCTGTGGTAGTAACGTTGCCATTGATTTACTAATCCGTATCTTAGGAACGTGCCTGCCTGAGCGAGTGGCAGCTTAAAAACATGTCAGCGAGGCGATGCTTAAGGACAAGTCAAGCAAGAGAGTTCAAATTATTGCCACAGGACGTGGCGATAAGTAAAGAAATAAAAGTGAACTGATGAAAAGATGTTGAAGAAAACAAGTTAACGCCTCATGGATTTCTTTATTATGTTCGGCGGCATCATAGTAATCTCGGACGTGGTTTGTAATATCTATCGCGGTAACATCAATCGTCGTAAGCATTCTACGACCACAAATACGAATGGGCTTTTTGTGACTTTTTCTCATCTAACTAAGCTACGCAATAACATTTAAAAATGTAGGAGTATTTTAATTGAAAAGAATAATTTTGTCTAATTATCCCTGTAATTCATCGTTATTGGATTGGGCATCATTACCTTTAAAAAAATGAAATTATGAATGGATCCAGCTTTGTGTTCGACGAAAACATGTGCAGGTATGTGAAGTTTACGGAAGTGTGGTATTCTCAGAATTACCACTTTTTAGCGCTTTGAACAGCAGTGATTTAGCAGCTCGTTTTCCTCTCGTGCAGTGTTGCAGCCGTGAACGACTCGTTTACAGTCCGAAATTTGCCTGCATGAACTGAAATTAACCATTGTATAAACTTCCACCTTCTTTTGATAGTGTTGAGTGATAGCCGAGTTCACTCTTCCGTGCTGGTGCTTTAGTGTAAGCGTTTGCTTGGTTGAAATTAGCATAAAAAAGATTGCAAATCTGTGTGAACTTACGTCACTAATAATCATGCTGCTTTACATGGTTGGTCGTCGGCTTCTCATTGATCATGGTTTGCACTAAATTGTATTAAAGCATGCTTTAATTAAAAAATTCTCACACGCTGTTTTTGGATACCATCTTTAACAGAGATCTATGTTACAAATCTCTCCCTCAAATTCAGTTGTACGAGCAACCTAGATTGTCGGGTCTCGCGGTAGTCTAGCAATATCTACGCACGTCTGGCTTAGCTCTCTATATTGACGCCTTTCGATTACTCGACTCCATTTTGTGACGCACTCGTTTAATTTCTGTCGTCCGTTCACTCACGTACTGAATGTTCCGTCATAAATTCGTGCTTCTGTCAAGTGACTCGGAAATTTCCGCTCGCAAATTTTCGTAACACTGCACAGTCGGTTGCACACTGTAGTCACTACTCTGATTTTTACACCAGAACTATAAGGAGTATTTTTGTAACATAGAGGATTAAATTGTTTTAGATCAAGAGACTCAAATGTGTGGAGTGAGGAAGTCTTCTGCACAGCTGGTCGATGGTAGCCGACGTGTCTTGGCAACGCATTGCAATCTACCCCTCTACCCTGTTCTACCTCATTCACCCACATCCTCCAGCCGTCTACCTCCCCCTTATCTACTGCCGCCCCCGTACCTCGCTCAGCCGTCTACAGTCTACGCCAGCGCCGCACCTTCTGATCCGCGTAGTTTTTCGTGTTCACGCCCTAGTGTTGTTTTGGGGCTGAATTTTTCGTGTTCACGCCCTAGTGTTGTTTTGGGGCTGAATTTTTCGTGTTCACGCCCTAGTGTTTTTTTGGGGCTGAATTTTTCGTGTTAACGCCCTAGTGTTGTTTTGGGGCTGAATTTTTCGTTTTCACGCCCTAGTGTTGTTTTGGGGCTGAATTTTTCGTGTTAACGCCCTAGTGTTGTTTTGGGGCTGAATTTTTCGTGTTAACGCCCTAGTGTTGTTTTGGGGCTGAAGTTTTAAAACGTCGTCCCAGCGTAACTGCCAGCAGTGTGAGTGCTTGTAAGTTAACTTGACCACGCTACGTGCGTTGCCAAGTACGCTACGTGGGTTACTTGGTGCGCTACGTGCGTTACCACGTATTGTTACCAAGTCGTTATGCCTGCAGCATACATTCGATGATGATAGTTTTCTGAAAATCTGGTTCTTGGTGTCGAGATTCTTATCGTTACGCTTCTTTGATGAATAAATTACTCGTTAAGAGATGAGCGAGAGTTTCAGTTACGTAATGGTTTCGATTGGTGGTAACTTAAAAGAACCTACTTCGCTAATTTATTCTAGAAACTTAATAGTATCTCCTTGTATTGCCTGGAGGCACTGGTTCCTCCGTGGTGGTTTTTTAATGCGGGCATATGAAGCTGTTGTATCATGCATGATCACCTTATAGTTTATTTTCTCTCATTTGACATTACATCTGAAAGCGTACTATGTTTGTGCTGAAGGTTTAATTAACATGACTTGAACTTCGTGACTGTAATGCAAGATTCTCACCTGCACGTAAGTTGATAATTTCTTTCATAATTCAAGGTACAGCAGACTCTTTGTGAGTGCTCTTAGTTATGGCATCTCTTTAGTGCTCAATAATTTGTGAACTTTTTGAGAACTGAAGTTTGAACGTATAAGATGAGTGAGGATTATTTTCGTTTGGGCATTTCTCTTGGTGTTTTTCCCCTCAGGGGGATACAACTATTGTATCTATGGAAATTAGCGCTCCCAGGGGGACTATGTGAGGGCCCGAGCTAAGGGTTAGGTAGGCTTCCTTTGTGTTAAAATAACATAGGTTTTTGCTCTGTTATGGACCATCTTTTTTCGGTTCACTGCTGTCCTGTTTTTCAACACCTACTACTTGCTTCTTGAACTCTGATCTTGTTTCATAAACTTCTTTCTCATCTTACTGTTTCTATGCCCTTTCTGCGTAGATTCCACGTTCCCTAAACTCCATACTACATGGTGCCTTCCTCCTTCCTCTCTTTGGATCGCCTTTGTAGCGGATAGGGAGGCTTAAACTAACTAATAATCTAATCTAATCTCTTGGTGTTTTTTGTTCGTGTCTGTATATCCATTTTGTATCTCTCATACGCTTCCGTATTTGCGTTTCGACATTCCGCTGAGATGAATTACCCCCAAGCGCATCATCTTGGCGAATTATCGAGCCTCGTAGGATTCGCAGGCTTCTTTTCAAGATGCCATGCTAATTACACCTGCTCAAACTGATCTCTATGCGAACGTGGCGCCAATACTGATGCTGAAATGCAACAAATAATATAGCGACAATTCGTGTGTGTATGTCTTCGTTAATGCGACGTCAAGCATCTACCGTCTGCACCTTGCTTCCTTCCACTCATAACTTGCCTCTCCCACACCTCGCTCCCCACCACGCCTGTCCCCTCGCCGCCGTCGCGTTGCTAGCCTTGAGCTCGTCTGCAGGCCCAGCGTCTACCTGGAGCCGTCGGCTCTGTAGATAATGCATAGGTAGATACGACCTGCGCTGTCGGCCTGCTTGCCACGTGGCAGCTGCGCAGGTTGCCTGAGGTGGCGTGCGTGCGTGTCGCCCACCAATTGGAGGAACGTGACACGTGATGCACATCTTCTGCTTCTTCCAAACGCAGTGTCTTTGAATCGTGTGTGCCAGTCGCTTTCCATGGTAGGTCATGAACATTTTCTGTGTCTACCAAGCGTACCACTCCCTGTAACATTTCGCCCGTGTCCGTAACAGGGCATTTGCTCCCTCAAAATCAGCCTTTACCGTGAGGGTTTCTTGTAAAAGTTTTTGAATTGAACCATGGGAAGTATACTGTTGCTCGAAACTTTCTCAGATTTCAGAACTCGATGAACACGTCGTTAGGTTACCTCAGCCCAGCCACTCATGTAAGCCTTTGGGACTTTTTTATTTCGTGCCCGCTTTGCTTGCTTTTTCAGTTTTTATGCTTGCCCTTTCAGTTTTCTACAGTCCATACAAAACGGTCTCTTCTCTTTGCTCTCGTGAGATCGCCTTTGTTCGGGCTACCTAACCACCCACCAATGGGTCGTTTGAGAAATTCTTACAATCTTTATTTAAATTAATGGTAATGGTGATCGACCGAGTTAAAGGTTTGTATTTATAAATATGCTAATCACTTTTGGCTTTAAATTTGAGTTGAATATTGAACTTCAGTTAAACCCATCTGTTAGCGTGTTAGGTGAGTTAGGTTGGTGCGATGGGGACTAGAGCGCCCAAGGGATATGCTTTTAGGTTACCTCAGCTATAGATAGGCCTACGAGACTTGTGTCTTTCATTCCGACTTTGTTTTCATCGTGCCTTTATCACTATCTGAACTTTTCTTTTTTTCCTCTTCCTTCTTAACTTGCTGTTCCCATACGACTGTGTGGGAACACACCTTTATTGTGCATGCATAAATTCTCTGTTTTTACAATCCATCATAAATGGTCCTTCCTCTTCACTATCTTCAGGTCACCTAGGGGCTAGGGAGTCTTAAAGTTATATAAAATAATATCATGGCAAATTCCTACCTCAACAAAATCTTGTCTAACTTCGCCCATGCAAGAGTACCTAATAGTTTACCGTTTATAGATTTTTCGCCCAAAAATTGGCCCATGTTCATACGTGAGCAAAGAATGGAACGTTTCCCCATGCGACGTTCAGAAGCAAACCACGAGCCCTACCTAGCCCGCCTCTCCCGCTCGAACATCGATTTTTTTCCCCTGTCTTGCTTGCCTGCATAAGGTAACGATGTTGTGGCTCTTCTTCTCAAGACTTTGCTTCTTGACAGACCCGAACTCGGTGGTATTTCTCGTACATTTCCAAAGATATTTCTCGTACATTTCATGTTGCAAAACGCTTAGTATAGCACAGCACTGCTCTCAATCCATCTTGTGCTTGACGTGGTGGATACAAGGCCCGTTTCCACCACCATCAAATGCCAAATAAAAATTTCAAAGTGTTCGCATTCGCATATGCATCGTTACAAAGAAAATCAATCAGATGAATGAGATTGGTTGTGCGTGCTTAGGTTTCACTGCCACAGGGATTGTCCGGTTGTTGCATTTTTCAAGTTGATTGAATGGACGCGCCTACGTTCTCTTAGCTGGTATTTATTCTTGTGCGCTCCGAGTCGCTCGAGGTAGAGGAGTGTACTAACATGTTTGTTTTTGTTCTTAAAGACGCTGTTGGCAAGTTCCATCGAACTGACCATAGTTTGTTGGGATTTGCCGAAATAACGTGGACTGATGCGTAAATGACATTTGTTTGATTATGCTTCTGGGAGCACCATTTGATTTCATAAAGGCTTATTTCTTTGATGATTAAATTCCTTAGTGTATGAAAAGTTCCTGCACGATCATCAAGGTCTCGTTTTTCTTGTAAAATCTCGGCTCATTAATAGTTGATGTGAGGCAGAATTCGCCATCTGTTTAAACATTTGCGCAGAATGGTTGAATTGCATTATAATTAGTTGATCGTGGTAACCAATCAGGAAGGTTTAGAAAGGCATTATGTTTAGGTTAGTTCATATCCTATGGGGCACGGACGCTCCCAAAGGGGATCCTGTTAGGTTATCTCAGCTTCGGGACTTCTGTCTTTCGCGCCTTTTTGCTATTTGCAGTGTTCATGTCTTTATTGTCTCTTCTTCCTCTCCTGCCTAACTTGCCTTTTTTTTTGCGCCGGGTATTGCGTGTGCGAACACACCTTGTGCGTTGCCCAAGAACTTCGGCGTAGCCCCCTGCCGTTTAGCTCTCTTGCAATCCTCTATAATGTGGCTTGAGTCCTCAACTAGAAGAAGAAAGGGGATATTCGTTACAGTGATCTGACCATTAGGGTTAAAAAATTAGCTCTCCAAATCATCACCGAGTCACAAATGTGCTTTGCTGTTGGAGGTTTACATCGCAGAACGGGATATTTTGTCCGGAACATGCCAGTTGAAGCGAACTAAATAAACGGCTATAGTTTTATCGAACCTTTTAACACTCGTCCATTCCTAGATTGTTGAAAGTTTTTGGCCATGTATCGGACTCTTCTATAACTTAGCTGCGACTTCCCGAGAATTAGTTATGTACTGGGTAGAAAGAGTGTTTTCGAAAGTTTTTAATTTGTCACACTTTCAGCAGCAGCTTCTGCTTGTTCAGAATTCACTTTGGTTTTCTCATTTTCATTTTTTGGCCTTAAAGCTGGATTCACGTTCAATATTTCTCTCCACTGACTATATTTACGTTGTTTCGAATTTACTTTCATAACTGAAGACCAGTACACAGCCTTTGTAATTGTTGACGTCGTTTCCACATCGGTGCATCATTGCAAGACTGTCATAACTCAATAATTTCAAGTATAGAGTTACAATAATCAAATTTAAGAATGCTGAATTGATTCTGCATCTTTTTTGTTTATTTAACAATCAAGTAGAGCCGTATTACCTATCCACGATGGTAAGTTTCATTAATTTGCGTAAAATTATTAATGTTAGGTGACTTAGGTACTTTGGAGTGCTTATCCTGAAAAATCGCGAAATTTGAGTTACGCCAGTCTTGCAATGATGTAGCGACGTGTTCTTATAGTCTAGCGCCAACGACTTGTTTTCTTTCGTCCCCTCAGGGGGATACAACTCTTGTATCTATGGGAATTAGCGCTCCGAGGGGGACCATGTGAGGGCCCGAGCCAAGGGTTAGGTAGGCTTCCTTTTTTGTTGAAATAAAATAGGTTTTTGTTCTGTTACGGACCATCTTTTTTCGGTTCACTGCTGTCCTGTTTTTCAGCTCCTACTACTTTCTTCTTCAACTTTTTCTTGTTTCATGAACTTCTTTCTTTGCTTACTGTTTCTGTGCACCTTGTGCATAGATTCCGCGTTCCCTCAACTCCATACTAAATGGTGCCTTCCTCCTTCCTCTCTTAGAACATCTTTGTCGTGGTTAAGGGAGGCTAAAACTTTCTTATGTAATAGTAATAATCGTCTTCTTTTTGTAGAATTCATTTATTAAATTATGGACGACTTGAATTATTTTCTTTTTTTCAGAATATTTCAGCATTCATTCAACATGCAACCACCCATTGGTGCTGGCTGTAATCTAAATGTGTTGCAGGATTATTTACGTTATTCTTATCAACTGCATAGTAATATACGTTGAGAAAGTTGTGCAAAAGAACTTTAGAATAGAAGGTGACATGAGGAACGCCAAGTGGCTAACTCAGTGGTGGAGCTGTAACGGGACAAAATGTGCACTTTTTTGGATGGATGTGACTGTAGTTAACAGTAAAATCGACCGTCAAATCGCTCATTAGGAAGAACAACGTCACAAGTCAAAATTTTTGATTTTTCGGAAGTGATTTCAACTTCGCAAACTGCTTTACGGAATTAGTTTGGATCGAAAAAAGGAATCTTTTCTCTCGGTAAAAGTTGAAGTTATAGATATGACGGTTTTACCAGAATACGTAGAACGAAATAGCGGATTTAACAGTATGGATAAGTCAATTTCCAAAAATTTTGAGTTATGGCGTTGTTCTTCCCAATGAGCGAATTGTGACAATGCGCTGGCTGGACTGAGCTTGGCGACGACCGCGTCTTCGACGACCATGTAAGGCGAGTCGAGGCTGCCTTTTAAATGCCACCAATTTGTGCACATCAGAATCTCATATTGGCGCCACGTTGAACCCAATCTTCATGTAGCTTTTTGTTGTCTTGCAGTAAATGGCGCTGTCCTACTTTTAGTGCTTTTGTTGGTTTCTTCCGTTACTTTGAAAGTATGTTTCATCTGTTACCGTTTGAGTTTGTATAAAAACGTTAATTTGTTATGAAAGGTTATCTTATCACGTTAAATTTGTATATTATAATGCTGTAAGTAGCTCAGCTACTCAGTCTAACTTTATCGCCGGAGCATGCATGTTTTTCGCCGCCTAAGCAATTTAATTACTGGGGCGGTGAAAAACATGCATGCAGGGGAAGAAAAAGTCAAACCGAGCGTCCTCATAGCGTCGTGTGGTTCGAGGATATATTATGATGGATTGGTCATCCTTGTAACTGTGTTTAACTTGGCCATTACTTTTGCTCGAGTGGGCTCTAATTTTAAATTTGTGCTTATCAAATTATTAAGGTAACGATTGTGTCGAACTGTTGACCGCTTTTAGCGTTATGTGCAGTAGCTTCAGCTGATAAACGACTCCGTGACTTGTTTGTTTCAGTGACATTTTCAAAATTACTGACTGGGTTTTCAACTCAGATGTATAGGTCTTCGTTTTGTTACTTTTTTTTGCATCTATTTTCTGTGTTTCTCAATGAGATCATTCTTGAGACAGAAGTCGGCACTACCGAAAAATCTGGTCGGTTGGAAATGAGTCAGTGGTAGGTCCCTTGAAATGAAATCAAACAGAACAAAACATGAACCAAAGCGAAATTTTGAGTGCAAGAAAATGCCGTGACACGTCAATTCAACTCCATTTCTCGATAAAAATAAATGAATAAATTATCCACGTGAGCATGAGCGCTTCACAACACTGTTTGGATGAGAATGAGCAAACGGGAAGAGTAATAGTGCGACATTTCCTTGAGAGCCCAATTTCCTTTTCAAGTTTGTTTTATCAATTTTAGAGGCAAGGGCGAGGTTCACCAACACCGAGTGGAGAAGACCCAGCTACTGCAGAGTGTGAGCTTTGGTCATTGATTGGTTGGTGAGGGAAAAGTGTGTGTGTCTCTGCCATTGTAGCGTATATCAAGGAGTCAATTGTCCGGCCCGTTGCCGTATCGTTTGGTTCAGTGCATAATTGGACTGTAAAAATTCCATCTCTAAGGCTTAATTGTATGCTAAATACGCTCTAGTGCTTCCCTGTGCTAATTTTCGAATCACGGCCGAATAGTAGCATTGAATGCAAACCTTCAGTGACACGTTTATAATCAGTTTTTCTCGGTCGCGGCCATCGAAGAATTATTTTAACGAATGGCATTGTCGTTACAATAGGTGGCATTTGACGTGCTTGAGTGTTCTGTTCAGCACCTGGCGAGCGAGACTGCGTTGGCGCCGCCTGACCTTTGTTGTTTGGGATGAACTTGACCTGAAACTTGAGTTTGATTGAACCTTTTTTATGGCGATCACCACCTGACGGCGTTGTGTTGCCTCGCAGGTGACTGCGAGCTTTCTGAGAGCGACACCTTCGTCAACTACGGAAGCTTTATCTACTTCCAGTTTTCAACTTCCAGGTACGTGCATTTATCATTTCTTCTAGATAGTTTTGAATTCTTGGATGGTATGTGAGGGCCCGAGCTGAGACTTAGATAGGCCTTCTGTTTTTGTTGAGATAGTGTTTTTTGTTATGTTAAGGACCATCTTTTTTTCGGTTTACCATGCTGTCCTGTTTTCAGAGCATATTACTTTCTTCTTCAACTTTGATTTTGTTTCATAATCTTCTTTCTCAACTTACTGTTTCTATGCCCTTTCGGCATAGATTCCGCGTTCCCTCAACTCCATCCTAAATGGGGCCTTCCTCTTTTCGGATCTTATTTATTGCGGATACGGAGGCTGAAAGTAACTAGTAATCTAATCTAATCTAGGATCGCATTCGTCTTACAAGATTCCATTTTAATACAAACAATCATTTTTAAGTGTCAGCGATGTGAAAGAGGTTTTATAAGTATGCAGCATAAGCAAGTTTCGCTATTTTAATACTCGAATCTAAGAAAAACGTATTCTTTTTCTTACGTTCCTTTCAACTGTAAGTGTTCCGTACCCCACTTCAAAGTAATGATTGGAAATTTGAAGCATCTTGTAAACAAAATAGCTCCAGAGTTTCATCCCAGGGGTTCAGAACTTCTGAAGTTTGCTCAAAATTAAGATTTTATCTAACATGGACATGATTGAAGTTCAATTTCACGTCAATGGTTACGTTAATGAGCTAAATTGTAGTCATGGCTGCTGAGAGAAATTTATAAACGTCCACTTCAGACAACTAAAATAGCAGTCTAATGCGTCAACATGTCTTCAACTATAATTTAGCCATTTTTTTAGGATACTAAGGGCTGTACGGTAAAATTGGATGGAAGCCGGTATAGAAAGGGGATTGAAGAAGAATATTTGCTACCAAACCTGACAAGTGAACTCAGAATTTAACTTTTACCGACCAGGAAAAAGCTTGGTTTATAGTTTTTCCACTGAAACGTCATTGAGGCAATCTGCATGACCTCAGAGACATGCGAATTGATGTTCAACACCGTTGGAAGAAGGCATTTTGTTTTTGAACAAATATAGGGGTCCCCTAAAAACATTCTCTATACATATCACATTGATTTTTTAGGTCTTTGCTTTAATTTAAGATAAATCTGATTTCTTTTAAGTTAGTTTTTATGGTTACCTTTAAAAATGTGATTTACATTTAAACACAAGGGTCACCATTCATGATATGACTTCAAAGTGCAAAAGTTTGTTGAAATCTAGTGTGCTTCGTATTTGTTGATGTGAAATTGACATTTCGGGTGTAGATGTGCAGTGTTATTATGGTGGTTATCATGCAGTGTTAATAATAGTGATTAATATGCTGTGTTTATTGGTTAATAAGCAGTGTTAATAATAGTGGTTGATAAGCAGTGTTAATAATAGTGGTTGATAAGCAGTGTTAATAATGGTGGTTGATAAGCAGTGTTAATAATGGTGGTTGATAAGCAGTGTTAATAATGGTGGTTGATAAGCAGTGTTAATATAACTGGTTAATATGCAGTGTTAATATTAGTGGTTAATAAGCAGTGTTAATATAACTGGTTAATA
>JACJUY010005398.1:0-12096 GCA_014220935.1 Platorchestia sp. MABIK | reverse complement strand
ATCGGATATAAATGACTTTTGGATGAGATAAAAGAACTAGACAGCAAGAACGATCATTATAATGTAGCTGAACGGTGGAATTTGAGTTTGCTGTAATATAAAATGATACCAAATCATAGACACGCACGAGAGATCATTATAAATGCTGCCTGCTGCTGGTGAGACAACGGCTTCAAGTGGAGCGGCCCCGTGAGTGTCATATGGAGTAGGTCGTTCCCGTTGCCACAGCTTTAGCAACTCGAGTATTTAAAACCTCGAGTAAATTGATTCTGCTGTCAGAGCATCAGCTACTATCTTACAACTCGAAGTGATGTAGTGTCGTGAATGCTCACGGCGGGAATTATTGGTGTTGGCAGTGCTTCAGGATCTTTAGATTTAATACATAATCCCTTGACGTCAACTATCGTGAGTGTCATTGAATTAACATTCTTTTGCTTGCTGCATTGCCTCAAATGAATATACCTTTAATACCTCTAGGTGCTGTGTCGTGAATGTTTTTGAAAGTAAATTGTTAGTTCCTTCAAGATTCGTGAATGTCTCCCATGTAAATCAGTGCTAGGTTCGTAAATCTGTCTCAAATTGTTGAATTTTTGCTAATTTTCGAGATGCACGTTTTCAGGATACTATTCTTGCAGTAATAATAATAAGCTTGAACAAAAATTACATTAAGCATCTATTTTCATATCACATATTGTCGACATTAATCATCGACATAGCGTAACATCAACATACCGTCGACATTGATAGGCTTTACTTCACTGAGGTCGCTATGGATGGATTTCCATTTGATTTTCATACTAATGAATGCTAATCAATATTCCAAGCATTTTACTGTGGAACATTTTCTTCGTTTGCCAATCGTTATCAAGCGTACCTACAAAAAATGCAGTTCGTCATAATTTATCACACATATCAATGTAATCTGGAAAATGCATGTAGTTGAATATGACTGAAGTTTTAGCATTAATTTAGTCGTATAATAATTCAAAATCCTCGCTCGTCTCGATCCAAGTGCACCTTGTGTGTTGCTTGCTCTGCGCTGCAAAATGAATGAAATGTGTGTTCTCTGTGCTGCAAATGCAGAACCTTGCGCGACAAATCAGAAGTGTATTTTTGTGCATCAAATCCTTAGCCTTATTCGCATGGAAACGTGATACCTGAGGCTCTGCGGTGTTTACGTGAGACTTCGTATTCCACTCAAAATAGAAGCGGAAAGCTGTTGCAAAACAATGATTCCGCTAGCAACGAGATGTTTAATGCAATATTTCCGAACCACTCGAAGCGGGTGAAGTCTCATGCAACCGAGCAAATCGAAAATTTCATGAGCGTGTTTGTGTGTGAATCTTTTCATGGGAGCAAAATAATCTCTTCTGAGGTTTCTTCAGAGGGTAACTTAGATGATTCCCTCTTTGTTGTGAGCTGTGTTTTGAGATCTTGGTTCAGCCTCAAACGATCTAACGTCTGTCGCGCTCTTTTTTGTATGATGACTTGCATAGGCTGCGATATATCCGGGTGATTGGCTCAGAAAGTGAAAAAGTTTCCGGTCTTTAATTCTCCAAATTGTTTGCCATTACACAATTCAGTATGATTTTGTGGTGATATTTTTTAAAGAATCGCATTCAAAAGGTACTTTGGCCTTCCATGGCTGACGTAAAATATCTGAAAATCTATGAAGCCTAAGTAATGTACTTGGTGCGTTTTTTTAAGCCTTTCTGAATTGAGAAAATTGGGTGCTTGGCTTGTGGCCCCAGCGACCCCGAGTGCTGGTACCGCGTGTGAGATGTACTCTCAGGTTTTCTCTTTGAATTGACACTTTGACTGCGAGGTGCGCCGCCGGTGTTACACGTAGGTGATTTTCATAATGCTGCTCACTGACCAGTAATCGCAAGCTCAATTTTCATAAATACCTAATCAAAGCTAAATGAACACACAATCCAGTACATGTTTGGCATTTTCAAAATAGTTTACCACAATTGACTTATAATTCGAACTTGGTATTGAACTTAATGTTTAGTTGCCGCAGTCAAAGTGTTAATTATATTTCACCATCCATCCATGTACTGATGATTGTGAGATAGATATTTCGTTATCAATCCATGTAGTATAATCGATATGCATTTTTTATAAACTGTCATTTTTTCGGGTTATGCTTTTTGTTCCTGTATTGAGGAGTTGGTCTTCTAGTAGTCGGTGTAGTTGAGTTTTGTCTTCCTGCATCTGCTTGGCAATTGATCAGTTTTTTTGACATTGCCGCTTCCGGTGGAACAACCTTCACACGTGGTGCTAACTTTCTATTATGAGTCTTTTCTAAACGCCAAGCCGCTCTTTACAGCTTTATGCCTGCCAGCTTACCATCGCAATATTTATGTTCATTAGGGTTTTTAAGACGGTTGTGTACACCTCATTGAGTCTATTAATGCCACCTGTAAAGTGACGCTGGTGTTGCATGCCGCAATTCCGAGGGACGGCCGAGCGCCTGCGCAGTTCTCGTTCCCGTGCGCTCGTGTGTTTTCATTTGTTCTCTGTGAGCCCAGTTTGTCCGAGCAGACCAAGGCAAGATTGATGCAAAGATCTCCCGTGACGCGCCGCCGATCTCGAAGATCAACGACAATTGATCTTAAATACGCCTGCACTGTGGCAGGGGTTGCTGCCCCCTTGTTTCCTTCTCTTGTTTTCTCTTCACATTTCACTCGAGATCCGAAAAGCACTAACAGCTGCTCATGAGTCGCGTCTCGGGTATTTTATTCGCTTCGGTTTCGTGAGCTATTTTACGGTTTTGATGTCGGTTGTTGCGGTCATTACTTTCAGTTTAATCATTAGTCAGGATTTGAAGTAGAACTATGATTTCCTCGGAAATTTGGCCGTCAGTCTATGTAGCTTGAGTTGGAGGAACAAATTTTGCTTGACTTCAGGGTACTTAAAGGTTAAGGTGTACTCATTCCCCTCTACTTCAGCTTTCGATGGCGTTACAAATAATCAGTTGGATAGGCGCGAGCGTTCCTGAAAGTTCCACTCCGTTAGTTCTACTCCGTAAGTTGTACTTCGTAAGTTCTACTCCCTAAGTTCTACTTCGTATATTCTACTCCCTAAGTTCTACTTCATGGCAATATTAACGCCCTAAAGTGGGGGTTTCCGTTTCACCTCTCGGGGACTTGGCGCCCTCCGAGAGGTCCTGAGCTCCGCTATAGTGCAGTAGACCAGTTGTGTCTATCCTCGTCAGTTAATTTTGTTATCAGTCAGTGAACCTTTATAGATCTATCCGTCAGTTTTTACCTGAGCTACTTACTAAAGGATCAGCTACTTTTGAGCCTGAGTCATGGGGAAGTAAATTTGTTTCATTTTATTTATTTTTCGTTGTATGTCCTGATTGTTTACGCCATTGCCACTTTCCACTATTGTTATCTCTAGCTTATCATTCGTGCTGTTAAACACTAATTGCTTGTTGGGTTCTTGAATATATTTGCGATATAAATAAATGTAGTTTCGTTGTACATTCTTCATTTATCTCTCAGTACAAAACATATGTATAGCGTGATAAGAGCAAGCGTTCTTTAAATTCTTAAGAAAGTAACTTATTCATGACTAATATTCTCTGACATGCAGGTTTGAAGTCTCCTTTAATGCGCAGTCTAGTCGTTTCTATCAATGAATTTTTTCTTGATAACGGGATGTTCTTCAACAATACTTTGAACTACATGAATCCGGCCTTTTCACTCAACGCAACGCTTTCTCTAAATAGAATATTTTTCGTGGCGTTAATGTTCTTTTCCCGACTTAGATTTTTTTTTGGAAACGGAATTACGTGAACTTATTGCTACTGAACGTTATGAGTACCGTCAGCTTAACGTTTTGTAAAGGTAATCTTTCTCGTGAAAATGATTGATTCTGCTAATTCATTGCTTCTTTTGGACATACATTTTCTATGAAGCCAATATTTTCCTAGAGCTTTGTGTTCTCCCGTCGATGCACCTTCCAACAATTGTGTTTGCGTCACTTGAAGCCCTAGTCGCGAGAGTTGAAAATTTGCTCAAATAGAATAAAGTTGATAGTTAATTCGACTGAGTTGGCGCCTCATGAAAGCGGTGTAGTGTTGTTTCCTTCAGCTTACATGGGTCTTGATACTTCTCTTGAGCGGTGCATAGAAGAAAACCGCAATTACAGGTGTTCAAAAATGTTTTCAGGCTGACAAGAGTTATGAACTAGGAAAAGAATAATGACCCTCACAGATGTTCAAAAATCTTTTCAGGTTCATTGGAGTTCTGGACTCGAAATGAAATAGTGACCGTGAGCGTTTATTTACTCGACCGATGATTTTATATGGTGAAAAAATGACTGAAAATATTGATCATGTGAGCAAGAATCGTTGTTTCATTCTTGCTTACTAATATATTTATAGTCTGCAGAAACTTTTACTGTCATTTTGAATCATTTAAAAGTATCTGCCGTAAATCTGAACGCAATAACTTATGTTAAAAGGTTTTAGAATTAGTCCAAACTTCCCAAATAAGAAAATTTGTCATGTGAGGCTGAGCCTGTGCTTTTCTCTGGGCTGAAGTCGTTCAGCTCATCAACAAATCTTCACTCGTAAGGTCGACCTTATTAAATTATCTGTGTATTGCTCCGGCATCGTGCACAGTATGATTCTCTAACGAAAGCCACTCATAACTCCGTGCGGATCGCACTGCACTTCGTCCCGGTTCGGAGCAAATACGCTTGTTGGACGTACAAAGTAACTGTTTTGGCCTACACCTCTTGGTGAACCTTACAGAATAGGTTCTATTTTATCATGTGCCTCCGGATTTGTAAAAGAATACTTTTCTGTGAAGTATCATCGAATTTTGCCCCCTCTTGGGGTATGCGATGAACAATAGGTTTGGGTTAGGTTTTCTATGCCATTTGGACTGGCGGTCCCAAGAAAGGTACTGTTAGGTTACCTCGGCTGTTTATAGATGTATCTTCGGTTTCGTGCCTACTTTGCGTGTTAGCGTTTTCAAAAATCATCTATCTATTATTCGCCTTATATTCCTTTCTAACTTGCTGTTTTATACTCTAGGAATCCTGTGTTGGAACACACTAAGTGCATAGATTCCCCATTTTCTACAATCCAAACCATATGATCTCTTCTCTTCGCTCTCTCATGATCGTCTTGGTTGTGGCTAGGGACTTTTAAACTAATTTAATAAAAATTATAATTTAAATAAAAATAGTAATCAAATTGTGTTATTCTTTGAGAACATGAGAATGTTTTTGAGACTCGCCATGAAGTAGATTTGTACTGTTTTCCTTGGTTTTTATCAAATGCTTATCCTTATCGTGGTTTAGATAGCGAGGCATTGCCGATGCGCTCCTGGTATCTGGTGGTGACAATGGTGTGGAAGTAAGGCTCATGTATGTTGAGGACACGTGGTGTGTGTGAGCATACAGTGTGTATTCCCTGTCACTTGATGTACTGGCAAGTGCATGTATTTCCGAGTTTTTATCTTCAATTTAGATTCGTTTGACTGCCTTCATCATCCAGTCTTTGACTTGAGCAAATGGAATGAAAACTTAGGTCTTTTTTCGTAATTAATTCACTGTAGTTTAGGTCAATTGTACTCGTACATTGAAAAATGCACTAGCAACCTTGGTGTGAAATTTTCAAGACTCGTGGGGAAAATGTGAGGACCCGAGCTGAGAGGTAGATCTTATTTTATGACTAGGTAGGTTTTCTTGTTGTTTAAATGGAATGTTTTTATTTTGTTAACGTCCATTTGTTTTCAGTTCATTACTGTTCTGTTTTTTTTTCAGAGCCTCTGACTTTTTTCTTCAACTTTTGTCTCATTTTTTAACTCTCTTTCTTATCTTACTGTTTCCATGCACCGGGAATCCTGTACAGGAACACACCTTTTGCATAATTCCAGCGTTCCCTTAGCTCCATACTAATTGATGCCTTCATCCTTCTTATTTTTTGAACATCTGTGTTGTGGTAGGAAGGCTAAAAGTAATTGATAATCAATTATCGTTCTATAAATTCAAATTCATAGTCGTAACATTCCCAAACTAATTCCATTTCGTGCATAGCACTGAGGTTTTCTATCCATTTTCCTCAGTTTCTTTCTATACACTGATTCGAGCTTGACAATGCAGTTTCGCGTCATAACAATAAAGACCCCAGGTGCGTTACAAAGTCCCTAATACAAAACTCAACGCCAATTATTTTTCAGTTGCCCTGTAGGGTTAATGTTCGTTGAGCCAGTTAGTTACCAAGCGTTCGAGTTCTTTTAGCGTGGAAACAATGAGGATGAGAACTTGGTGAATCTCCTTGTATCCTAGCCTAAATGGTGACACAAGATGGAATGTTATTCGCTACATCACCGTGACAGGATTTGACTACCGATATTTGTGATCATGTGGGCAATAGGCAGAATTTGTGAACAGTTTTATCGTGGTTGGTCTCAAGAGCCTTATCATGTATTGTAGTGTGTTTAAAGTGGGTGCTTGCTTCATCAAAATTGAGTGAAGAGCAATGTTGTGTTGTTGCGAAATGGTCAAGGCAGGGACGCTAGTATGTGGGATGCGTGATGCACCCAGCCAGCACTCACTAACAGGGGCTGTAGTGTGTCAATCGGTAGAACATATCTTGCGTTGAAAAACCATTTAAGTTTGTTTATTCAGTATTAATTTAATCGTTAGTATTTAAATCAATTTAAATATTATGTATGTGTAATGTAGATCAATAACATAATATAATTTTCGAATGTTATCCTAGGCGATGTTATAATTTTTGAATGTTTGTATCAGTAAAAATATTAATTGCCGAACTTAGAAAAAAATGAGGATATTAGCCCCATATTTATAGTATTTTCATTTCTTATACTGTAAAAATACTTTTTTTTACTGAGTGTTTCAAGCAGTTGGAAATATTTCGGTATTCAAGCAATGTGTTCCGAGCCAAAACAGGTTGTTGGACTAGCGGAAAACGGAAATAGAACACTTTCCTAAAGCAAAATAGTATACTGAGCAATTGGATCACGGGTGACTCAACGTGTGCGTGTAGTTCTGAAGTAAGGTCACTCGTAAAGTAGAGCATCGCTTATCGAGGCCACCTCTTGTACAACTTGATGCTGTCTTCAAGATTCCGTTCATTTTTGCAGTGAGACAGGTTCTACGCAATACATATGCTGTCAGTACCGACTACTTTCTTCTTCAACTTTTATCTTGTTTCATGAACTTCTTTTTCAACTTACTGTTTCAATGCCCTTTGCGCATAGATTCCGCGTTCCCTTAACTCCATGCTAAATGGTGCCTTCCTTCGTCCTCTCTTTGGATAGCAATTGATGCGGATAGGGAGGCTTAAACCAACTAATAATCTATCTATCTGCTGTCGGTAAGTGGTGTCATAGACCTTTTCTTCTTTTCACCGTTGTCATTTCTTTTGATTGTCGTGACATGAGGTCACAATTCTTTTATTTTTCTAATGAGGATTAAAGGAGACTTTTCAACGTCCACAGAATAATTATCAATTATCAGTAAATTTATATGGTAGCGTGCCACTAACAACTTCGATAACTAATCTCCATCCTTAATGGGAAATTAACGATGCAGGAAACATATTAATTATTTATTCCCTACAAAGAATACAAAATTACTAACACGTTGAATGAATCTAGCGCACCTATTCCATTAAATGAATCTAGCGCACTTATTACATTTCGAGTTAATAAACGAATATACGCTTAAGGCGTGGCGTTGATATAAACCTATGCACAGGAGAAATAGTTATGAATTGCTTCAAGGGAAAATGCACTAATTGGAACTCATCTTATGTCGGATTCCAGGAAGATACGTGCTAGGGGCTTTGTGACTGCTTTGATTTACGTTAGTAGTAATACTTAGTTTACACTCGTTATTTGCGAAACATCAAGATAGGACGAAGTCCGGCCCCGCAGGGCGGACGGAATGAGAAGCACCTCTTTACTCAGTCACAGCCCGAAGCTTAATGCCCTTTCCGCTCCCTCCAAGAGGTAGCGAACTCTCACGCATGGCTTTGCACGATATTTGAAGTGTGATCTGATTAATTTCCACAAATAAGCGGTTACGTGTGACTCGAGCGTATTGAATCATATTCAAAAGGGAAACATTAATTCTCGCTAACTATAGAAGCAATGGAATTGACATAAAGCTGTTAAATAACGACATAAAACATAAATATAATTATACCAGAACCCTTCTTGGTGTCGANGCTGAACGATGCAATTTGAGTTTGCTGTAATATAAAATGATACTAAATCATAGACACGCACGAGAGATCATTATAATTGCTCATTTCCGTATCGGCGTGCATGAACAGCATTTAATTTACTTCAGCATCTTTTTTAGAAAATATTTGAGAATATGGGGTAAAATATCATCATGCTATTACATTTCAACACTTCTTATGAGAGAGAAACTTTTTTTTTTTTTCGAGCAGTAAAGTCGTTTTTTAAACTTTGCAACTCACATACAATCTAACTTAACATGAGACAGCTGGACGCACATGTGCGTCCAGCGGCAGCGAACGTGTTAAGTAATGAGTTAGTTAAAGCCTACCTCACCAAAACAAAGGTGCTCCCAAGAGAAAAAGGAGGAAAACACCATTTAATATGGAATTAAGGGAACGAGGAATCTATGCACAATGTGTGTCCCCGACACAGTGCACATAGAAACTGGAAGGTTGAAAGAGGCTTGAAATGAAACACGATAAAAATTGAAAAAAGCAACAGGTGCAGGAAAAAGGACAGCAGCGAGCCGAAAAAAGACGGTCCGTAACTATAAAAAAAAACAGTATTTCATCACTAGGAAAGTCGCTTAACCCTCAGTCGGGGACCTCATATCTTCCTTTAGGGGCCCTAGTTCATCCGTGGGAGGAGCGTTAACACTTTGCTTGCGATTCGACCCGGTTGTGCTTAGGTATTCCCTGCTGCGAAACGACCCATCGACGGGTCGTCCGAAAAATTGTAACGATCTTTTTCGAATTAAAGGTATTTAATGGGCCCAGCTAATGTTAGGTATTTATAAACATGCTAATCACTTTTAGACTTCAAATTTTGAGTTGAATATTGAACTTCAGTTTAACCCATAGCATAACATACAGCACTGGCGGCGAGTATTTATTTCTCTTGGCAAGGAAGGTTAATCATCAGTTAACAATTTTGAAATTATACATCAGGTAATAAATACGGGAGATAACTCTACCCATTTTTCTGTCATTTTGAATTCAGATTTGATATAACCGGGAAATCTGACTCAACGTGTTTACGGATGTCCTCGAAACAAAACTTGAGGTATCAGTTCAGAATACTAAAAATCACACCACATGAAATCTGTACTTTCATTCTAATTTCCCACAAGTAGCTAAACTCAAGTATGTCCATTGTACTTGACTTAAGATACGATCTATTGCTGTATTACTTGTGGTAAATAAATTGTTTAAATTGTTCAAGTATTCATTGATTTTACAATAGAAATTAAACGAGTGCCCCATTTCACGGATCCTCATAACGTGAATTATCCCCTAAAAAGTTCCCACAATTTCACAATAGAAATTAAACGAGTGCCCCATTTCACGGATCCTCATTACGTGAATTATCCCCTAAAAAGTTCCCACAGCCGGAGTAGTTCTAAGCAGAAAGGTCTGGCACGGACTTCAACGACAATAAACAGCTATTCTCGATCAATATTAATGCTGAACTCGAGACTATGCGCGATAAGTAACACCTGCATAATGGCGTTTCCCGAACTTCAAAGTAGTTTAGTTGTAACCCGAGGAAACATTCGAAATTTTCATCTCGCTCGCCTTAGACGAGCAAGGATACAGAGCGCAAAGTTTCAAGTCATTCAAAGCGCGAACACAATGCATGCAAAAACCTGGTTATGGAACCCTATAAACTTGTCCTAGAAATATTACTTCATACTGAAACTCAGAAATTGTCCCATGCACCCCAGCACATTAGGTTAAAATTAAGACAAATGCGAAACTTGTGAGCTATTTCGTACGCATACCATTATTAATTAATGCCTCACTGCCCTTTGCCCGATGTAAAAATAACAAGGGAAATTATACAACAAATCAAACTATTTTCCTCACTAACGAGATAAAAATGAATCTTCCGATCAAACTCGCACTATTGAGCACTTGGCTGTCGATAAGAACCAACACTTAAGACTTCAATTTGAGAGTGGTAAAATTAAATGAAAATTCAAATGCTCACGAGTACGTCCACAAGCATACACATTTTTAGAAGTCAGACATGGGAACAAATTTGATTTTTACTGGTCAGCAATATTACCAACGCGGGCGATATAAACGAAGCATTTATGCCAACCATAACAACAGAAACAAATTCTTAAGGGAAACGTGGAAAACAATTGTGGTAACTTAAGCTCAGGTCTCAAATTAAAATTATCCTTCGTAGGTATGCTACACAAGAACAACTTCTCTTATCTCAAGTGACGACAGAGTTGCTTCATGTGTACCCGTGAAATGGCGTGAATGCTGAATCCAAATAGCAACCCCATAAGTACTTCCCAAGTTAAATTTTAATTCATTAATTCATTACTCTTCGATCTAAACGCGTTCTTACGACTACCGACAAAAAACTTCAGAGATACCGTCAAATGCCATCTCATTGTAAGGAGTTCAAGATGACCTTGGGTAAAATATCTTCCGTAAGAATATCACAACAAACCGAGGTTCAAATGTAATTCAATAAACAAAGTTTATGCACACAGCAACTCTGCATCATCGAGGAATGAAGCCTCTACTGAAAACTAAAAAATCTGGTAGATAAAGAAATAGTTGATTTAAACAGCACCCCATCTGCATGATTCATCATTGATTGGGACAATTTTGCTCATTTTTTTCGAGTGACCACTTGAGTCCTATAACAACGAGTAGCATTCCAAAGCAATGAAACATCTTACCAACGAGATGAACCCCTAAATAACGTCCCCTTATAAGAGAGAGATGCAGACCATACATAATAACGATAAGGCATAACTGATCAAGCGACACTAAGCAAACAGCCCAAACCCCCGGCGAAAGAATAGCAGCGGTTTTTGTACGCACTTTTATTCCGTCCATGATCTTCATGGTAACCTCAATCTTAATGGTAATCTTTCAGAGTAAATACTCCAAATCCATTCAACACGTACAACAAGGGTTAGAGAATGAAATAGTGTTTTGGCACGTCAATAGGTTTCTACACCTTCTTATTTAGCAAAATAACACAAATTTTGTAACAGTAATACCAATCAGGAAAAAGAAATCAGATAAACGAGCCAGAAACCTGAATCGAAGGAGGGAAAGAAAATAGAGTAATTCGAATATGACGGCGGTCACCTTACAAGCGTTCAGAGATTGGAACGCAACCGGTCCAAAAGGGCCCTAGAACTACGAAGCTCGCCTCGCACAGAGAAAAATGAGAGGAGAACCTCGAATGTAAGCTGCTCTTGGGCAAGAGGTCATCGACTTAAAATGCTGATCTCTTTCCATTAACACGTTGCTTGCAATACGACCCATCGATGGGTCGTGCTCAAATTTTTTTTCTGCTGCGAAACGACCAATCGATGGCTCGCTTGAATTTTTTTAACAATTTTCAACATTAGTGGTATTTAATGGACCTAGTTAAATTTAGTATTTATAAAATTCACATCTTTTGACTTTACATTTGAGTTGAATATTGAACTTCAGTTTAACCCATCGCGGTCATCAACATAAAATGCCGATCCCTTTCCATAAAGAAAAAAATACTTGCCTACAACTAATACATTAAATAAATTTTGACATAATTCCTACATCTGTCTCAGCTGCATCGGCTCGCCTACGCACCCTGGATTATTTCAACATGTCATAGGAATGCCAAAGACAGAGCAACGTATGAACGAACTCCCCTTACTAAGCAGTTCAGGAAGAAGCTCCTCTGAGCTGAAACACCGCCAAGCTATTCAGGCGCTAAATAGAGCACAGCTCATTTCAGTACTTCGTTCACACACACGAAATTACGATGCCACTGTAATAACCACGACGTATGAGAAACTGTCATTTAATGGAGGACGCTCCATATATATGATGTGTTC
>JACJUY010005397.1:17828-60672 GCA_014220935.1 Platorchestia sp. MABIK | reverse complement strand
AACGCTCCCTTCTTCGTAACGTTTATTTAAACACGACGTAGGGTATCTGAATCGTAAATCATTACACAATTTGCCTAGTGGTAAATCGACAAATGACTCGTGAAATGTTTCAAGAGCTTGTATTGGAACGCTTGGGAAGGATAAAAATGTATTCGAGCAGTAAAGTCAATTTCCCGTTTCCGCTACTCAGAACACAACCAAACTAACCGTCCGTGGAAACGCGATGAATGTGTTGAACTTCAGTTTTGCCTGCCGCAGTCCAAGTGGTGACGATAGGGCAGTGCGCGCCGAGCTGAGCTTCCCCTATACACTTGTGTTTGTTTTGGCCGGTTGGCACCTGCTTCTCGTAGGCGACGGTGATGACTGACTACCGTCGTAGTCAAGTTTCCTAGGGCCAAGTCGTTCACTCTCATCTTATACAAGTGCGAATTTCCTAGGGCCAAGTGGTTCACTCTCATCTTATACAAGTGCGAATTTCCTAGGGCCAAGTCGTTCACTCTCATCTTATACAAGTGCGAATTTCCTAGGGCCAAGTCATTCACTCTCATCTTATACAAGTGCGAATTTCCTAGGGCCAAGTCGTTCACTCTCATCTTATACAAGTGCTAATTCAAAACTTCAAAATCTGGGCCGCAGAAACTTGAAAATTTTGTGCCCTTGTGGTACTAATTAGCGTAATTTCCGGAGTTTCTTTGTTGTTAATCATTTTGGATGGACGGCAACTCAGTGCAATCATTGAATGAATGAATAAATTATTCGAATCTAAAATGCTGACTAACAGTTCTATGTGAAAGTGGAGGAGGATGTAGCGATGCAAAGTCAAGGATCGTTTGCGATTCTTGCCATATTTTCACTAACGCTGGCTGATACAAATGAGTGTAGTGTGCCTGTTCTGGGCTTTTGTGCATCATTTGTTGTTGTGTTTCCTGGTATCCGTTACCAGATACTTTCGATAGGCTGTTTTTGCTAGTCTGTCAGAACGTGGACAGAGGCGTGTTCTGTTGTGAGGGGTTTGCTAACTAATTATGCAAAACCTGTTGAAATCATGGGTTGACACTGATTCTAGCGGCATTAGGGTCTGGATACCTAAAGATAAATTAAATGTCCTGACTCTGAAGCGTTGTTCCGAAATTTATAGTCTAGAAGCTCTGAATGCAGAAAATTTAAACATCCTTACGTAATTGTGTTGCGCTGCGTCTGGCCTTTGCCTTGCCAGGAAGGTAAAATTACAAATTTTACCTTATCTTCAACAACCCTGCCGGGCTGCCAGAGTTTGAGCATATTTAGGACCTTTTGGAATTCTGATGAGAGCGATAAAAACCCTGAACACCCAAGTGCAAGAATTAATTAAAAATTTAAGCCACGCGACCATCTGACATCTTGTTTTATGACTCGGGGAAACTAAGACCATACTTATACATTATATGATGTTGAGCAATGTTGATGTCCCTGAGGCTGCGTTCTAGATGTACTGCATGTGCGTACAAGTCCACACATCATTCCGGAATGTGTGCTCATCTCAGGCACGCCTTGCCAAAGCTGGTGTGACGGCCGAGTGATTCTGAATGCTTCCTTGATCGTTCATACGAGAGTTGGACCGGAACCGGAAATTGGGAATTAGCACTCCCAGGGGGACTATGTGAGGGATCGAGCTAAAGGTTAGGTAGGCTTCCTTTTTGTTGAAATAGAATTGGTTTTGTTTTGTTACGGACCATCTTTTTTCGGTTCACTACTGTCCTGTTTTTCAGCACCTACTACTTTCTTCTTCAACTTTTTCTTGTTTCATGAACTTCTTTTTTAGCTTACTGTTTCTGTGCACCTTGTGCATAGATTCCGCGTTCCCTCAACTCCATACTAAATGGTGCTTTCCTCTCTTGGAACATCTTTGTCGTGATTGAGGGAGGCTAAAACTTTCTTACATAATAATAATAAAAATAATAATGAATCGGAAATTCATTGGCATCTGAAATTTACGTGAGGACTGAATTGATCGTCACCGAAAAAGTTGGTTTTCCCGACCTAGGCACTGCCATCGTTTTTAAAAAATGCTCCAAATTAATTCCTTCCGAGGCGAGTTTTAGGCACGTTCACCGCGCATCGCTGATTG
Source organism: Platorchestia sp. MABIK (assembly GCA_014220935.1). Classification (NCBI taxonomy): domain Eukaryota; kingdom Metazoa; phylum Arthropoda; class Malacostraca; order Amphipoda; family Talitridae; genus Platorchestia; species Platorchestia sp. MABIK. Next base: position 58,565 of record JACJUY010005397.1, on the reverse strand, counting down.
TTCACATTCCAGGGTTTTTGCCTTCAAATAAATACCCGGCGTTTTTCAAAATCCGTCTCCAGAAGCTGTTGAGTAACTCAAATTACATCTGATTTATAAGTAAGTGTATCTCAAAAATTAATCATTTCTTTTTTTTGTTGGAATATTTCTGTTGCGTAAAATCGATCATCATTCCCTATGGGGAAGTGTAATTTGACACTTCAATGTGTTTCTTTCTGCAAGTTTGAAAAGCGCTTCATGCCTCCTGTCCGTGTAAGGCCATCGAGCGTCTCCAGATGTGTACTTAGAGGTGCAGTTATTTACTCGAGCATCGGTGTCTGTGGACTGTGTGGCTGTGGTCACCACAGTCCGCTTTCACGCAGGTGTTTGTTCTGTCTTGCTGTCGTCTCAATATAGGGTACAGAAATATTCTCTTTCTTTTACTTGTCCTCGTGTTAACCACTCGTTCGTAATGTGTCCGTTCGTCAGTCCGCCATGAACTTGAAACCTAAAAATCTTCCACTTGAAGAGTTTCTCTGATGAGAAGGGATCTTGGGTACTTTCCATATCTACACACAACTTCATTCATGTGGAAATCCATTTCGCATCTCCTGTCCAGGCAGAGCCACTCCTACGATCTCTATCTAAGCTGAGAAGTCAACATTTTCAGATCACAAAGGTTCTCATTCGTTGCATGTTTAGTATTGGTGTGTGCGTTATAGCAGCGCTCTTATGAAATATTGGCATCCAAAGGAATTAGCGCACCCAGGTGGGAGTATGTGAGGACCCGAGCTAAAGGCGACGTAGGTTATTCTTTTGTTGAAGTAGAATCGGATTTTGGTTTTCTTGCAGGCCAAATTTTTTCTGTTCATTGCTGTCCTGTTTTTTCAGCACCTACTACTTTCTTCAACTTTATCTTGTTTCACACACTTTTTCAACTTACTATTTCTATGCACCTTATGCATAGAACACTAGAACGACCGCGAAAATAGACGTTTCTTCACAGGCCATGATATCTGATGTCACTTTATTTTTTCTCAAAACTGTTTCCATTTGTACAATTCTTGCATCATGTTGTCATAGTTCCTCAGTTAAAATTACAAATTGCCTAATAGAATATTTATTTCAATGAAATCGATAAAGTCTGACTTTCATAAAGTCCACATACAGGTAGCTAAATTATAAAAAACATGATGTTCAACATGTTAGGTACTACTAAGTTCCATTTTACCTTTTAATGAATGAATTATTCTAAAGAAACACGCGCTGAAATGTCCTTTACACACAATTTTTACTAGTTATTGTGGTTTTTATTGCAGCAATGCGCGAGTCACTAGTATGGCTTTTAAACTTGAAACGAATGTTATTGACCAAGCATCCTTTCATTCTGCCGCGGCACTTTACCCTGCACCATTGTCTCTTCTCTAGCGACGTTGTCGGTTTTCCTTCAGTGTCACTGTCAGTCTCCTCTTCTTTAGAGTCTTCTTTACCGTCTGATGCGATCCTTTGCAATTCTTCAATCAAATTGAGGATGAATTGGCGACCTCTATCACAATTAGTGACCTCTTTGATGAGGATGGGAAGCATTCATTCTAACGAAGTCCAATATGTTGTAGAGCACTTGTTAAGGCCAACGCCGAGAAGATGCCTTAGCAGAATACAATCCGGTCAATTTGATCAAGAACATCAACACCATATTTGGTTTCAATGTAATATTGAATGCTATCTGGTAGCTTTCCACTGCCCTCCAAAATGTTTACATTTTGATGAACAGTCCTAAGTAGCAAGACGCTTTTATTCTAGCACTGCTTTCAGATTTCAAAATCGTACTTGCATATGAATTTTGTTTAAAAATTTGTATTTAATTTGTATTTTGCTTCCCAGTGCGATTCATAGCACCTGCAATACTGGTATCACTTTACATCAGTTTCTTGGCTAGGTTGAACGATGTGAAAAAGTTGTCGGTTGTCACATTGCTCTCTTTGTGAAGGTATGGTTCCATTAGCTGCACAATTACAGAAAGAAAAAGAAAAGGGTTGATTCCGATTGGGGTTGCTTAGTCGGTCTTTGAACTTCTCCCAAATAAGGCAATCCATTCACTCGACACTTCGCTGGAGCATCCACCGTTGGCCAAAATTTGATGCCAAATTTTCGGAGCGTTAACACGTTACTTGCGATACGACCCACCGGTGGGTCGTGCTTAGGTTGTTCCTGCTGCGAAACGACCCATCGATGGGGCGTTAGAAAAAAAAATTTTACGATCTTTTTCAAATTAAAGGTATTTAATGGGCCCAGTTAATGTTTTTTATTCACAAATATGCTAATCACATTTGACTCTAAATGTGAGTCACTCTGAAATCATTGTTTCGAAATATATTTAGTGAATGAATAACGAGCTCTAGTTTGGAAATAGTTGTTTACCTACTAACATCACTGAATTTTGGTCGGTAGCAGGACTTGCAGTTCTCGATGAATCTGTCCCACATTATAGAAATGAGAGCATAGTTGTCTGTCCGTAAACGTTCTGACCTTGAAGACTGAATATCAAATCTGATGTAGTTATAACATCCTTTTTTGTCCTTTTGTAATGGGAAATGATTTATGCCCCATTCTTTCGACCAAATTTGGTCTACGAGCTGCCCTTTTGCAAGAAGTTCTTCGGCAACCATAATGCCGAGCAGTTTATATATTTCTTCTTTTCTTGCTTTCCGAGAGTCATCTAGTATCTTCAGTTACGCTTCATTTTCTGCAGAGTTCGCAGTATGTTGAACAATAAATCTATCGAAGAATAAAGTGAATGCTGAGAGCACATTGTTTTCGGAAATATTTCGCTTAACATAGGAAGTTGGGCAGGGACTTCCTTCAATACGTTCTGGCGCTGCACTCTTTCCGTAATTTGGTCATCTGAAGTATGTTGTGTGACCGACCACAAACTTATCCTTGGAAGTAAAAAAAAAACTGCGAATCAAACTCTTTTACGGTTTCGACTGAGGATCCTTTCGCCTATATCTGGAAGGAAGTAAAGTTTGATTGTGAGTTGTATGATTTTATTAAATGGGACATGCGAGTATTTTCACCAACCTATAGGTATTCTGATACAATGATCATTGCAAGAGTTGTAAAATGTTCTGTGCTAATGTACATGAAGTACTAGTAATTACATTGTTCCTCAACTGGGGAACTTTCTTGATGAGACTCCTGCAGGTGACTCTCGTTTATAGCTTTTCTATCAGAATCACTGGACATGCTTTTATGGCAGGAATATGTTCAACTTCACTGTGGTCATCACATTCTTCCCATCAGAGTGAAATACTGAAGTTGCAAGAATATTGTTTGAATTTATTCTTCGGTGTGCCCACTTCTCCGTCACATCTTGCAAGCTAATAAAGACAGGCAGTAGCTTCACTCTATTCATATATTTGGTACTATAGATAGTAACAGTATCAACACAAGTCTCCACACAGTCAATGCTCAGAAGGAGCGTTTGTGGGCCATCTGAACATGTATCACGTTTGATATCACGGCCTGTCTAGGTAGTACGAGTCGTAATTTGAAAACAAGCGCTTGTTTTAATTGGAATTTCTCTGTGGAGGGCCATTTATCAATATCAGAAAAAGTTGTACAGTTTGAGGTTTTCAGATTATATAATTGGCAAGTAATAACAATTTGAAATTAAATGTGATTTCACCAATGATATCACGACCGTCCTAGTGTTAACTTCATACTAAATGGTGCCTTTCTCTCTTTGGAACTCTTTTGTTACGGTTAGGGAGGCTTAAACTAACATCTAATCTAATATTTTGAAATATTTTGGTATAGCTCGTCCTGATCCTTCTTTGTTTACCTGTTTGTTATAGGAGATATGGTGTACTTTGTTCTATTTAATGAACTACTCTACCAAATTCATACCGCGTTTCAATCATTTAGAAAGAATGTTTATTCACATTAATGAATGTATATTTCATCTCTATCTGAAATACTATATTAGCTTTCATTTACGGCTGCCGATGAAGCACTAAAGGAAAAACATCCGTTATCAACCTAGTGGATTACTAAAAGCACATTGGATGTCTAGTGAGAGCATATGTATAGTAGAAAGTGCGGAACCTTATGAAACTGTATATTAAGGAAATTTGTAATAATACGGGATTGAAGCTTTCATGGGCTCAATGTGATACAAGAAGTGTAGCTAGGATTTTTGCTGTAATTTGCAAGTACCTTAGGAGGGTGAAATCCAATAGAACATATGCTCAGCGTAACACCTACTGTTGACACTCTCAAGTATTGTCAATATGGTCAAGGCTCCCCTTCGCTAGTGATGCTTCACCATTCCTATTCGAGACAGAACCGATTCAGATTAGGTGGGAAGTTTTGAGGCGTAGTTATTTGTGCAATAAGTCTAGTCAAATTTGCACCATACCCGTTTGGCAATGGGACATCGTGTTCTAGAGGACCTTTTTCATTGACGGTTTCTTCGCGCTCCACATCGTCGCTGCACACCGCTGGCGTAAAATGAGCTTAACCTTGTTAACACGTTCACCGTGTTTCCGCGGATGTTAACGATTGGTTTGGTCAGGTTGTGAAGAGCAGAATAGGGAAATCGACTTCACTTCTCGAAAGCATTTTTATTCGTCCTGAACAACATGAAAAATCCAAATGTACGATGGCATTTCATCTCGTCTGATGGCAGTTAATGTTCTAAAATAGATGAGAAAGGCATTCATTATATCGGTACGTGAATGAGCAATATACCTATTGGTACACAAATGGCCCAATACGCAGAGAACGTGTTAAAGTTAGAATTAGGAGCTCATTTAAGAGCCGTGGTCGTGTGCCTGTGTTCCATCCTTCACGGGATTTTAGGGTCGGGCTCATTTAGAAGCTCAAATTTCTAGATAGCACAAGAGCGAAGGGTGAGGTTTCATCGCTCGTTATCTGTGAGCATCAATCGTAAAAACTTGAACGGAAAATAGTCCATAAGATTCACACTGGAGTTACCTTCTGTAGGTCATGAAACATCAATTCTGTTTTGCTCAAAAATTACGATTTGCTACATTTAGCAAACCGATTACCGGCAGTCGTTATTTTAAAACATTAGTTATCAGCTCTTACTGTGTCGAATAAATCGATTACCATTAGTTATCATTTAATACATTTGTAATGACTGTCCGCTTCTTGCAATGTAACATATGTACAAGCGCATTGACTACCGAATTACCTTTGGGTGAAATAGTAGTGTGCTGGCTGGCTCCTGAAGAAAATATTATAGTTGAAATTGATTTAATTTCTCTCTTACAAATTCCAAAGGAAAGCACATTTCAGAGTCTTGAGTTACGTGTTGCGATCTGAGAATACTTCATACTGGGGTAGAAAGGGATTTCAGTGTTCCATGTTTCTTTCGTTCATTCACTTTCTGGAAATTTTTTACTAAGGTAAAATTTTTCGGTTCGGCAAAGATGAGTGACTCGCACAGTAAGATAAAAATATGTGCGCTCAAAATTTAGAAGTTAGAAAAAGATACGCAATTTCAGTATTTCATTAAAATTTAAATAATTCAGTACCCCTCAGGGGGATACAACTGTTGTATCTATGGGAATTAGCGCTCCCAGGTGGACAATGTGAGGGCCTGAGCTAAGGGTTAGGTAGGCTTCCTTTTTGTTGGAATAGAATAGGTTTTTGTTTTGTTACGGACCATCTTTTTTTCGGTTCACTGCTGTCCTGTTTTTTCAACACCTACTTTCTTCTTGAACTTTGATCTTGTTCCATAAACTTCTTTCTCATCTTACTGTTTCTATGCACTTTCGGCGTAGATTCCACGTTCCCTAAACTCCATACTAAATGGTGTTTTCCTCCTTCCTCTCTTTGGATCGCCTTTGTAGCGGATAGGGAGGCTTAAACTAACTAATAATCTAATCTTTAAATAATTCAGTTAGATAGTCGGAAAACCTTGAAGTATGCCTGTTTCCATCAAGTTCAGAACGCCTAGCTGAGTAGATTCACCGCAAACACTTCACATGTTTAGCTAGGAAATTCGCGGATGGTTTTTGCACTCGACGTGCAATGGACTGTGGCAAACACTCATCAGACGTTGTCGCGTTTAGGTGGCGGGACCAACAGATGCGGGATTTGATGACCATGGAGACAAAAAGCAGCTTCCTGTTGCTATGGCGACGCTCATCTCTCTCGAGTTTAGAGTGTCGGCGTCTGCGCCATCACCGAAGCCAGTAATGACTTTTTTGGGCTTGGCAGTGGGTCGCATTTACGCTGCACTTGTGAGCCTCAACTCTCTCTCTCGTGCCTTTAATTCTGGCCATCGTGATGCTGTGCTAATAAATGTGGTGCACTGAATAGCTGCTAGTTCGTCCGCTTTCATGCTCTTAAATGGGCTAATTGATATAATTTGCCGAACACCATCTACTTCATCAGCGATGACATCCTAATTGACGTGAAGATTGCTAGTGTTCGTACGGTCGCATGGCATGATTTATGGTAAATCATGCATTGCCATACTCTCTAAAGGCTCATTGCCTTTAGTGTGGGAAGTTCTCCTTTCATGTGCGTACTTAATTAGAAACTGATGGTTTACGTGTAGTGAACATTTTGGTTTAACCCCCAGAAAAGAACGAAATAACTTGCCAATGTTACCTGTCACTAGTGAAGAGGAGGAACGTGTGTTCAATAGCACCTAGATACAAGCCAATTCTCCGTAGCCCCATGGTAATGTTTGCATTGAAATCATGACGTGTTGTTGTTTCATTGTTCTCCTGTGTTCGTGGCTCTCTGAAGTCCTTGTTTCCACCCAGAGATTGATTTGCACTCGAATGTTGAATTCCGTGCTGGTTTTTTGACCTCAGTAATACGGTTTTGTGTCGAATTACTTTACTTTATATATCGAGCAACACCCTAAATCTAACCGTTAATTGGTCTATGATTGCACTTTCATTTTACGTACAAAATATTAACGCCGTTGCAGCGGAACGGTGATATTGCCATAATACAGCCTTATTTCACCATGTACCTGATTACGGAAGCACTGTTATTCGATTTACATCAAAACAATTTAATGACATTACTACATTGATATTATTTCGTTACTTTTTGTATTGTAATGTGTGTAAGAATATGAGTTTCATTATTTTTCTATTGCTCTCTTAAAACCAGCCAAGATCCGGTATTGTTTGATTATAGTTTGACTAATTTATTAGGTATAGTCGTTCTGACGTACTTGCCTTCTTCAAACTGAGTTGTCCACGAGTGTGTCGATCTTACAATTCAGAATGGATAACTTACAATTCAGAATGGAGTGGACATACTTAAACCAATTGTACGTTTAGGGCTTCTCGTTTCTATGTACGTAACTTCGTTTGATCTACAACTCCGTATCAAAATTTCATGCATGATGTGGGTAGATATTTCTTAACTGATAGACATATCTAACAATTGCGTGGCATATTTGGCGCCTGGCCTCGATACCACAAAGTGACGTATTTGTTCTGTTACATCGAGAGAACTTGGCGGCTTGGGGTGTAGCATTCACTCGCAGGGCTCCTGGCTGTTGCTATGTTAGTACCAGAGAAGTTCCTTTCAGAGATCGTCTCTTTAGGTGACGATCTAGTGTAGATTCTGATGTGGATTGACGTTTGTGAAACTCACCATGTTCGGCTCGAGCACGTTTATGTTGTTTAATTTTTCCATATAGGTTTCGGGGAAGAGAAGCCGAATCTCACTAAGACCGCACCTGAATACAATATATCTAGTATTATAATCATCCTCGTTTTCACATCACCGACACCATAGTGGAATTCACAAAATACGCATTACAGATGTTATCGTATAGTGTGGTCGTACTTCTCTCTCAATAGCTTTGTGGATATTTTCTTCTACCGTCGTTCGTCAATTTCAATGATGAAATATGTACACTTTCGTGTCTCCACTTTCCTTACGCAAATTCATTCACTAATCCATTCACTATATCGGGTGATTTATTGTCTTCTACCATCGTTCGTCAATATCAAAGATGAAATATGTACACTTTCGTGTCTTCACTTTCCTCACGCAAATTAGAAAGAGAGTGAGCCATGAAGGTGAAATAGAAAAGAAAAACGGTGATCATCAAGTATTATTGACAAAACTGAACATGTACAAATAAATGATTCCTATGAAAATACAATTTTATTTATGGATTTGAAACGCTTGCTAAAATGAATCACTCGATCATGTCCCTGATTGAAGGAATTATATTTGCACAAATTGTCTCGATTTAAGACTAGTGGCAACTCAAACTATACATTGCAATGAAATAATTCATTCAAGAACCTAATTCAAGCATTGAAAAAAAAACGATGTAACATCGGTGCACTGCATCGATGGGATTAGAAATGACCTCAAGGTAGGCACATAACTTTTAATGATCAGAGGTGGGATAATAACGGCCAAAGAACATGCATATCATAACATGTAGTTGTGTCTACTGGTAGGTACTCCTAAAAGGTATTTATTGATGACGTTTAACGAAATTAAACCTTTGTTTGCCAAAGTAGAGGTTTTCAACCGGAGGTAAGTGTACCCATAGGGGGTAAAAAATTATACAGTCGGAGATAAATAATTAAAGTATCTAACCTGACAATTTTAAAAATGCTTCATTTAAATTTAATTTTGTAAAAGGAGCGAGAGAGAATGCCAAAAAAGTATGTGTGTTTTGTGTGAGAGTAGGGGGTAAATGGAGAAATATATAAAGCCGAGGGGGTCAATGATGGAGGAAAGGTTGAGCAAGGCTGGTCTAGAGCATGACCAAAAGCCACCAGTCATGTTGCAGCAGCACATTCCCAGGCCTGGTGTGCTTCCAGCTGACGTGAGTAGACTTCAAATCTTGTCCCTCCAGTGACTGCTTCTGGAGGTGGCGGTCATGAGGTACCAAGCTTATACGCGGTTCCCTCCTGGTCACCGCTGGCCAATCTCATGTCCTGTACCTGCTAGGAAGAGCTCTAAGTAGGATTGATATCAAAGTTCTTTTGAAGTACGCACCGAGTGTTAAATGGAATGACACGTTGGTAAATCTGAGCTGGAAAAAATATTTGAAGGCTTACTTGGCCAACTTCTGTTCGAAAGGGTAATTAGGTTTTAGTTTTCTCTTTGTCTTCTTAAGAGTTCGTTGGTTTTTCATGTTTTTTCATGTACTTTTAACGTATGTTCCCAAAATTAGTTACTGCTGCTAGGAATCTACAGTATTTCTCTAAGTTAAATTTTCTTTTAAGTAATGACGTTTCCAATTACTTGAGGTTTTTAATGAAGATTGCTAATTATTGCACAAAAACGATCCGGCGCATTTCTAAGATCACAAATGAATGAGTATAGATGATTAAATTTACTGGAATGTCTTATTTTGTGCAACGATTAGCCTAAAACACAAATAACGTTCAAAATCGAACGTTTTGAGTTGTGTGTACTAAGTCGATCATGTTATCAATTCTTGGCTCATCGCATTCTTCACGTGTGAATCATCTTGCTTGCCGCTGCCTGCATTACAGCAACGGTGAGGGGGCTCAGCTGACTCGACGTTATTTTTGAGAGTACTCCTGGAGGGAGAAATTCGAGGGTTCAGTTCAGGCGGCGGTGCGTTTTCGGTATTTCAGATTAGATGCTCTCACAGCGTGTCTGTACTTTTATCTATATCAATTATTTTTGTTGAATGTGAACGCGGAATAACTGTAAAGGTGAAGATCAAGCCAGCAATGAGATTTGAGGTCGTCGCTTGTGAACCATTTTAGGACTTCACTTTTTTTGTCGCCTTCGTTGGGTGTAAGTGCAACGCGCTGACGCGTGCGACTTTGTGCCCAGCGTTGTTAACGAAGTAGTGAATGTTTTTGCTTGAATGTGTGTACAGAAGTCTTTTTCTTTTGTGTTTAAAATTTAAATTTCTAGCTTGTACAACGCGTGTATTTTGAATAAGTTATGCCGACCTAGAAATATAGTCCAGAATCTATTCCTCCATTCGTCGCAGGTGTTGATGCTCCGACAAAAACGAGTCTGAAAACAAAGACATCGATAGGAGAGGAAAAAGAAAGATAATTGGCCTACTTGAAATAGAATGTCGGAAGCCAATCATCTCTCATCAAAGACGAATATCCTTGATCTAGATACATAAAAAGTGGGAATTCATCGTGATGCTTTGTGCACTTGAAAGTAGGTAAGTGAAAATGGAAGTGTGGCCAAAGCTAGATACTGCTATATTTCGTGTTCGAATATTTACTGTAGTTTGCGTTCATTTTGAGAAAAGTTGGCTCGTTTTAATGGTAGCGGCAACTCTCATTCTTAAAATCCGAACAAGTTCCAGTGATACTAATGCACTTGAAATAAAATGTACAACTCTCTGCGAGAGAGGCAGGTGTGTGGTATGGAGTAACAGTTAAACATTTCAGCACAGAAGAACATCTATAGACCGTCAAATGAGATAAAAGCAATCTCTTAGCTTCTGGTTGCACTTTTTGAAAGAATGGGTGCGAGCAGCATGTGATGAACGGACTTTTGTTAGAGCGATCAAAAATAACGTCCTTCAGATCTCGGAGTGTGCTCATGCGGAAACGACATAGCAATAAGGCAAAGAAGCAACTCAACGTCAGAAGTCGACTGTACCATGCCGACAGTCGACCATGTTTGAGGACTAAGTTGGCGATATCGCGTTTATCTGAGAGAAACGCTGATGTATCTAGATAAATATTTTTGAAATTGCATGGAGTGCTTGTACAATATAGTATCTCATCTTAGAACATGCGTTGGAGACAGCAAAGGACTCTTAATAGAACGCGGTTGCTCAGGACTCAAGTCCTGACTATTAAAAAGTGTTTTCAGTATTTATTAATTAAGGTTTTTGATATACATATTTTTTTATGTGGTCACGGTTTCAATATTTTCTTAAGATGGTGTCAGCACAAAGTTCACAACTACTTTATTACTCCAAAGATTCGGGAAGATCGAAGATACATCGGAAACCAAAAATTCAGTAATTTTTAGCAAGTTTGAGTTTTTTTTTGAAAAATAAACGGAAAAGATACTTTTTAGCGCATTTTGGGGGGCAACATGTTTGACGAAGATTCTGTGGATCCTGTCGAGGTGCCCGTTTTCGTTGACATGCGCTCAGGACTCGACACCCCTCGCAGACATCGACCCACTCCGGTGGTACTCATTGCGCGGCTCGCGATGGTTCCATTCACGGCCTTCGAAAAAAATATTAATTAATTAATAGATAATTTAAATAATGTACGATAACTTGCAGTAGCTGCAGCTCTCTCTCTCAATCAAGGCGTGTAACCGAAGTGGCTCTCTTGCAAAAATTAGTGACTAACAAAAATTTTTCTAGTGAATAACACTGACCTACTCATTGGCAGTTGCCTGGGCGGGTGCCAGCCGTGTTCAGCTGTAGAGTCAGGCCATTTACGAGTAATTTCAACTCAATGGTCCCTAAAAGTGAAGGCGTATGAGTGAGTTCGCTGTCAAATTCGCTTCATCAAACATTCAAGCTCCCCTCAGCGAGATACGACTATTGTGTTTAGGGCAATTAGTGCTCGTGGGGAGAAAATGTGAGGTTGGGTAGGCCTTCTTTTTGTACACAGAACAGGTTTTTTATTTTCACACCGACCATTTTTTCAGTCCTGCTCTGTCCTGTTTTGTAGCATCTACTGAACTTATTCTTCAACTTTTATCTTGTTTTTCATCGGTATTTTCTATGCAACTTGTGGATAGATTCAGCGTTATGTCCACACAAGTCCAAACTAAACGGTGCCTTCCTCTTTCATCTCTGTGGAACGTCTTTGTTTCGGTTAGGAAGGCTTATACTTGTCTAATCAAAAGCATTGTGGTTATGGATTTTGATCTGTTCATCAGAGTTTAACCCATTCTGGTAGTTTGAAGCCATGAAAACTGACAGCAATGGTATTTTCGGTTCATAACATCCTGAAGTAACGGGGCGAACAAATCTACTATAACACGAATATTTCCTTAAGATTTCGTTGGTTTGTTAAATCGCTTATTCCTCGCTTTGAATAATAATCTGTGGTGAATCAGATATATGTCTCACACAATCGAGATGAGCTTCACAACGTAGAAATGCTGCTCTTTGTATACTTACGCTCGCCCTCTAACATTGACGATTGTTGACTCTTATTCAGGACTTTAATGATAAGTGGGGCTATGAAGCTCGCCTTGCTTATTTTCATTTATTCTTTAATTATTTTCGTAAATGAAACTCTTCATGAACAGTTTTGTCGGGGGAATTTCGTGGCAATGTGTATCAATATCCTCATGGTGAGGTTCAGGTGTGTTTCTTATTTCAAAACACTTGTTTGTATTTTAACTTCAGCTGTCGATGCTAGCCAGAAGCATCACAATGAACAGAGGGGCGGTTGAGTAAGATGCTCTTTTGTTAACTAAAAATGGCCAAAACGATCCATTTCAAATTTAATACACCCCATTCCTTTAGTCTCATCTCCATGCGGCTTCAGCGCAACCGTGCTGCATTCTGTTCGCGAATGTTCGGAGCCAAAAAAGGAAAAAAAAACATAGCTATCTTGCGTGCGTTTGCTGGATAAATGTGTGAATTGAGGAGAAAGATGTGAGCGAACGCTGTATTATTCCCCATAGAGATGTAGCATTTTAGATATGCAGCTGCGTGCATTATCTCACCGTAGTTCTTGTATGCAAGCCCTCTCATTTCCATAGCTCCCTCCTCGTGTAACCTTGAGCTGCTTCCGACCTCCGTTCTCAACACTTGCGTGCTCTGCAATAGGCGGAGGAGGAGGGGCTACCACAGTGTGGGGTGTTGCTGCAACACAGTCACTAGGCTGCTGTGCACCTGGCCTCAGCGTTCGAACGTTGATTTTTTCACTACTTGATCAAATCTGAATCATGAGCAACTCGACGGCTTAAAGTTTTCGGTGATGAAATTTTTTCCTTCACGGTGTTAGACGAACAAGGAAAAAATTGTTGTTGGGCCTTTAAATCAAACTGCATGATATCATTGAATATTGAATATCATTAGTTTTAATTGTAATGAATAAAGTCCGGGTATCCCCTCAGAAGGATATTAATTTTGTTTTTATGGGAACTCACACTCCCATGTGGAAGATGAGAGGTTTCAATCTGAAGGTGAGGTAGGCCTTCCTTTAAATGAAATAGTTGTTTTCTTTTTTGTAACGGACAATTTTTTTCAGTCCACTGCTGTCGTTTTTCAGAATCTATTGCTCTCTTTTTTAACTTTTAATCTTGTTTCGTAGACTTCTTGCAATTTTTCTTTCTTTGCACATGGTATCGGGACACACCTCTTGTACAGATTCCTCCGTTCCTTCCTAAATTCCACACTAAATGGTGTCTTCCTCCGTCCTCTCCTGAGAACAACATTATTTTGGTTAGGGAGGCTCAAGCTAACCTATCTTATCCGTTCTCAAAGAGTTCTCATAGAGATTCATTTCTTAAAAATTCGTTTTTTTCGAAAATAGATTTGATGCTCGACAAATATGCTAGTGCTGTGTAAATAGGTATCTGTATTAAAATTAATTTCACTTTTTTTTAACTTTGTTGCAAGGATATACCTCATCGTTTCGTTTACCTAAGATTCTTGAATGTATTCAGCAGTTGTTTGTACTATGATGCTAGAAAGCATAGTTGCTGCGTTTGTGTGATGTTAGTTGTTTTGTCTCTGTTAGGGTATTCAGGATGTTGCTGTTGGATTATTCTTTACCTTATCCATGCACAGATCTCGCATTTTTTCAAAATATACTGAAGATGTCGATGTCGTGTTTCGAATGCGTCTGCTTTTGTCGTTTCTAGATTATATTTTTACTGTCGTAGCCAAATCGTTGAGACTCGTTCACTTTAAAAAATTTACTTGCTCCTCTCTCCATTTGCATGTGTACGCTAATTGGAAAAGGGAACTGTAAGATCGCATATGATATCAAAATTCATCTTACCAGCCCAATACCGAAGTGCTCTCCTGTTTTCCAACATATGTAAGCTCAAGTTTCGAACATTCTACGTGAAAAGTATTCAGTGTTGGCCCTATTCTCTTTCTTCTTGTTGATAGCTTCAAAAATGTATTTTTTCAACAACTACATCAACGGATTCCGTACTATTATGTCTGTACGTGTTAGTATTGTTGTGTGTGTAAAAAAGCTTGGACTGCTGTAAAGGCGACTTATGAAGTGTGCTCATGAAGTCCATAGAGGAAATTTTTCAGCTTTGAATCAGTATCCGTATCTGCAATAATTTCGTGCTGTGATTAATTTTAGAATTCTGCTTACGTTCTTGCTGGGGTATAAATTTTATAAAGTTTAGTTGTAAACGATATTAATTCCAATAACTTTCACTTTCGACTCCATTACATTCTTAACGACTTGTTTCAGCTGGTTTTAAAAACATAGAGGTAAAACTAAACACATTAAACTGTCAGTAGTTTTCAGGCGGCAGTTTTGATTCATTTCCATGTTCGAACGCGAAAAAAATCACGTCTCGACAACTTCTTGCTGCGTCTGGGGTTGGCCTTGAACGCAGGCGGTAGAGCGGTGCAGTGTGGTGGTGGTGGGTGGCTTGTTCGCTCCAGCTCCTGAACGTGACTTGCTTTGCCTTCCGTGATTTCGTTCTTTTTTTTGTGTCTGTTCAACTGGATAAAAGCAAGCATTACAGCCCACCAGGAGTGTTACTAGGGATAGTGTTTTTCGATATTTGAGGTCGGTTAATTCTGGGTGCTTCCGTTGACTCGCGAAAATGTATTATCGTTCTTCTGAATTGTCAATTTACTCGGAGATGAATAGAAATTATAGTTCAGGTGTGAACTTGAGCAGAAAAAAAAATTGAGCTCTGGATAAATTGCCGCATTAAATTCGTGAACTCAATTTCTCACCAACCAGATCAATAATTTGATTAAAGAATGGTGTTCTGACTGAAGCTACGTATTATGAGTGCTCGTTATAGCCGTGTGGTTTAAGGACCTGCCCTTCCGTGAAGGCATTGAGGGTTCGAATCCCGGCTCTGGGTGGCGATTTTCTCCGTTGGGTATAGGGGGAAAATTCAATGCACAAGACCCCACCTCTACCCAGGTGTCTGAAATGGGTACCGGTCTTGACCGGGGGAAAGCGTCATGGCGTCCTGGTGTTAGTTTTAAGGCATTTGAAAAACCAGTGTCCAAGGTGATATGTATCAGGCTTCATTGGAAATAAAGCATCCTTAGATACCGATGTTTGTTGTTGTTTTATGTGCAAAGTTTGTTCTATGATATGCTGTTATTGGGATCAACATGCATAAAAGGGCCGTGATTTTTGTGTACGATAGGATTTCGTTAAAATATATCATTGTGGTCATAGTTTTCGAGAGTTTGGACGTAGTATCTATGGGAAGTAGCACTCCCTTGGGAAAATGTGCGAGGGCCCTAGCTAAGAGTTGGGTAGGCCTTTTTTGTGTTGAAACAATTTTTGTCATGTTAAGGATCACCTTTTTTTGGTTCACTGCTGTCCTGTTTTTCAGCAACTGACACTTTTGTTTCAACTTTCACTTTTCATGAACTTCTTTCTCAACTTACTGTTTCTATGTCTCTTCTGCATAGATTCCGCATTCCCTCATCTCCATACTAAATGGTGCCTTCCTCCTTCCTCTCTTCGGAACACTGTTTTTAGTGGGTAGGTAGGCTTAAACTAACATGTAATAAGTATTAAATTGTTGGACGTTACTTGGACTTAGAAATTTGTCATTCGGTTCCGCAGGTGAAGTGTCAAGAAGAATAGCTTGAGCTATTTGTTCAGCAGCTACCGCGCTCTTTCGTTCGAAAACTTTTTTGAGAATAAACTTTGCCAAAAATTCCGGAGTCCCTCAGCCGAGAATTGTGTGGGCGTTCTTTTTTTAAATAGAGTAGTTTTTTGTTTTAACACGTTCTCACTGCGTTTCTGCGGCTATTGACGGTTGGTTTGGTTGTAAGTAGCAGAATTGGGAAATCGATTTTCCAACTTGAATACATTTTCATTTTTCCCAATGAATTTGAAAAACACAATTGTACGATAACATTTCTTCTCGTATGATAACAAATTTTTTTTTGAAATGTCGCCAAACAGATCAAATGTCGTGTATACTTATGCCGACACGTAAATGAGCAATTTCCTTTCGGTACACATGTGTCCCGATACGCAGTGAACGTGTTGAGGAATATATTTTTTTTGTTCACTGCTGTCCTCTTTCTCAGGGCCTATTGATTTTTTCTTCAACTTTAATTTTGTTTCTTAAACTTCCTTCCTAACTTACCGTTTCCGTTCAGTTTTGTGCGCATAAATTTGCATTGTTTGCTAGAGATTTTTTTAATTGTTTATGACGTGAACATATATCCGTTTCAAGTACAGTTATTACTGGCTTATAGAAGTGGTTTTATTTTAGATTTAGAAATATTTACGTTAAAGCTTATTCCATTTTCTTCATAATGTTGCACCGAAGGTACACCATTTATTTGCGAATGTAGAAGTACCATGATAAAATTTACCATCTAATATAACATGGAATGAGCGCTGTTACTGTTGAGAAAGGACCTAATATTGTGACGAAGGGAAATTCTGAATTCTTATCTTTCATAGCAACAAGTAATAAAATCGAGTACTGAGTGTTTTTCACGCGTAGTTTGAGCATCGACGCAGAAACTTAAAACGTTTTTCCAAATGATTAATCATGATTATATTACGAGGGATAAATTTTTAAGGTGAAGCTTTTTTCCCGCATGTTATGATGCTGAAACTGACATCGAGCAGTCATCTGGCAGAACTGCCGATCACAAGCATTATTGGTGATGTTCAATATGATCTCTCTCTGAAAAATTATTGGTTCATTTATTTCGCAATGGGATATTTTAATGTCTGCAATGTTCCGCATGTGTACATTCTCTTTACGTCTTTCCCAGTACGAATTTTATCAAGAAGTTTTAATCTGTAGTGATAAATGTTTCAACTGGATATAGTGTACCAGCTACTTGTGTATTTTTGCTGCGACCTCGGGAAGGCAACTTGTCTAAAATAATGCCCGAGTAAGTTTCTCCTCGCGAGAGAAGATTGCGCTTCTCATTTTTGGTCATGTTTCCATTATCCCATTTAAGGACTGGCTGCTCTTACACGAGGCTATAGGAAGTTTATCTTGCAATCAACGACATGCGGTGAAGTTTTCTAGCGTTGGTATACTTTACACCTTTGAAAGTTGCGGCTTCTGTTTAAAATGTTGTGCACTCTCACATGTTGTGTGTTTTTAGCTCACATGTGTGTAATCCATTTTCAGGGCAAAAACTCGAAAACTTGTGTCTTCGCTGGGTATGTGATATTCCATTGGCCATAACAAGACGAAGATGAGGTGTCCGTGAGAGTGACCATGCAAAAACTTTGTGTGAGGGTCGCGTGCTTGTGAAAGTGTTGGCCATCAGCACCTTGTTAACACGACCAACACACTAGATGCATCGCGTTCTTACATTAACGCCACACAGGTGGCCCAAGATGGGCAATAGGCTTAGGTAGTTAGGTTGGTTAAGTTTTTCTATCATATATGCTACAGTCCCTTAGGGGGATAAAACTATTGTATCTATTATGGGAATTAGCACTCCCAGGGGGAAATGTGTGAATGCCCAAGCTGAGAGTTGGGTAGGCCTTATTTTTTCAAGTGAAGTTTTTTGTTATGTTAAGGACCACCTTTTTTCGGTTCACTGCTGTCCTGTTTTTCAGCACCTACTTCTTTATTCTTCAATTTTTATTTTGTTTCATAAACTTCTTTCTCAACTTACCGTTTCTATACCCCTTCTGTATAGATTCTGCGTTCCCTTATCTCCATACTAAATGACGCCTTCCTTCTTCCTCTCTTCGGAACGTTTTTTTTCTGCGGTTTGGGAGTCTTGAATTTAACATCTAATCTAATCTAACCTACGGTACAGGAACTGGTGCCCTCGAGAGAGATTCTGCTAGCTCACCTCACTCAGCTATATATAACCCTTAGGTATTTCTGCCTTTAATGCCCACTTTGCCTTTTCAGTTTTCATAACTTCTCTACTATCTCTTCTTAGTAATTTCCTCCTCTTCTCACCTGACTGTTTCTATGCACAGGGTATCGTACCTTGTGCATAGATTACGCTTTTTCGAACTATTTACTTTCTCTTCTCTTTACTCTCTTGAGATTGGTTTTGCAGTAGCCAGAGGCTCTTCTTTTATCTAATATCAAACCCATAATCGTGCACCAACGATGTCGCACGAAAAGCGTAGCTCCTAAAGCTCACCGAATGAGTCCGATACAAATAAGCATCGCACTCAACAGATGTTGGTCGCGTGGATGCAGGTGTTGCCCGCATCGTTGGATCATGTCCAAGAGCGTCTGGGCCATTTTAGCCTCCATGCTCGGCAGCCAGCCGCAGTTGGTCAAGTAGGAATATCAGATATGCCTAAACTGGTTTAGTACGTGTCAAGAGATCATGTTAGTCTTGCACTTCTTGGGAAAACTCTAACGTAGGTGACGTCTTTCTGTATTGCCAGGTGTGTTCAACTGCTCTCTTTTTGTAAAAGCGTGGAATGAGTAGCTCCCAAAAAGATCCTTATTCACGGTGTTTTGTTTCTCGGCTTCAAATTACTTTTTCGTGAATGAACACTATTTAGTCATCAGTCAACATCGTTCGTTTTAAGCATGTATTATGTTTTTACTTCTGCTCATTTTATTTTTGACAGTCGTTGGCGAAACATTATTCTTCGCAGTTGAAATGTTAGCATAGCTGAAGGGCTGAACAGAATTGGTGTCGGACTTGAAGTACCAGACGGCGGTGACATCCGTGGAAGGCTGTGCACGGCTCCTTGCGATACGCGGTCATTATTTAACCTTATTTAACACTGTTATATCACTCCCAGGGGGATTATGTGAGGGCCCGAGCTAAAGGTTAGGTAGGCTTCCTTTTTGTTGAAATAAAATAGGATTTTGTTTTGTTACGGACCATCTTTTTTCGGTTCACTGCTGTCCTGTTTTTCAGCACCTACTACTTTCTTCTTCCACTTTTTCTTGTTTCATGAACTTCTTTCTTAGCTTACCGTTTCTGTGCACCCTGTGCATAGATTCCGCGTTCCCTCAACTCCATACTAAATGGTGCCTTCCTCCTTCCTGTCTTAGAACATCTTTGTCGTGGTTAAGGGAGGCTAAAACTTTCTTATATAATAATAATAATAATAATAACACTGTTATATCGTTAACAGCATTTGCGCACAACGATTGCAAAAATCAACAGAAAACTGTCCATTTTCACACAGCATAGATTAGCTTTCCGAACATAGCGTAGTGGATAACTTTTTCATGGCACCTCCATTTTAGTACCTCGATTTGCGTCCGCTGTCCAAAGTTACACCTTTTTTTCCAGGAATATCTGTAACTAACTCATTATTCCAAGTTACAGATATTCCCTCCATCTTTTACGCGAGTTACTTCAGAGACCACTAATCTGACTTCATAGGTGAGTATAGATTTGCAACTTAGTAACGTAGATTTGCAACTTTGTAACATACTAGAGTTGCAACTTTGAGTTGTTTGGTGCGAA
Organism: Platorchestia sp. MABIK; assembly: GCA_014220935.1. Taxonomy (NCBI): domain Eukaryota; kingdom Metazoa; phylum Arthropoda; class Malacostraca; order Amphipoda; family Talitridae; genus Platorchestia; species Platorchestia sp. MABIK. The sequence goes on along the minus strand of JACJUY010005397.1, from coordinate 39,019 downwards.
GAGGTATAGCAAGAAGAAAAGGGGAATAAGGTTTAATCTGTTTTTACGGCATATGGTTCCCATGACGCGTTGAGGTTTTGTACAAAAAAGATGACGTACTCTATATTCAAAACATGGAGCTAAATTAGAAGTGATAAATAGTGCTCAAGCACACGGAAAATAGATGGCTCTTTCAACTCGAAATGGATTTTTACAATGTCCACAATAATATCTGAAATATTGGTGTGCGAAGTAATATGAAGTTAAACGTTAGAATTCCTGTTATTTTAACGTAATTTAACCATTGCGGTGTGAGGTTCAAGTCGTGATGAGCCAGCATAATTAATTGGTGACTAAAAAGATTACTTCGAATTTACTGGGGCAAAAACTCGTGCAGTAAACTATTCAAGATGGGTCCGTATTCTTCACGTGTTAAAATACGAAGGAAATCGCTCATTCAAGATAGGACGAATAAAGTGTAATACTAGTGAGAATGAATTACGAGCCGGCACCGTGGCCGGTATACATAGCGTGGACTGGCGGGCAGAAGGCGTTACGCTGTTTCCTAGTCGTAACAAATTAAACAGCGTCATATGGCAGCTTGTAATAGAACGTTACCTCCAAGCGAAACTGTGCTGCCACACGGCGATAGCAGAAATGATGTCCACACTGCACGGGGAGATGAGGAAATAGGGAACATCGAACATCGTAGTGTCTTCGGTGGTGCAACTCCATACTTAGAGTATTCAAGAATTACTCCCGAGAAACTTGGTGTGCATCATGGGTCATCGATCCATCTAAATCAGAGGTTCTCAACCAGGGGTAAATTTACCGCTGGTTGAGGTAAATTTTAGCCTGACGTATTTAGTACATAAAGCCGAGGGGATCGATGATGGAGGAAAGGTTGAGAATGGCTGATCTATATGATTCAACGGTTAGTTTCCATTTTCTATATTTTACGAATATGGTGTATAATTTACAGAGATGGATGTGAAAGTGAATAATGCAAATTTCCGAGAATTATCATTAGCTTTCTAGGTTTTGGTAATGCCTCATGCCTTGGCAATGAATTAGCGTGTTAGTCAGCATGCAAACTTTAGGTGAGCAAATTAAAGTTGAAGTGCTCTCATGCTACAGCAATTGGGTGCCCCTTCATCTCGTGTTGCTTGCGCGGTGACTCGAGTTTCAGGCTTGAGCCTCTCATGTTTGCTGCTGGTGGACAGCTTTACGGTGTAGCAAAGGAGGACGTGTCGAGTGTTCTGCTTCTCCCACCCCAGCGTCGCAAGCGAAGTTTCGTAAAAGTCTGTGGTGTATGGAAAAATCGGCTGATCTGTAAAATTAGCTTCTACATTGTGTGTTGGCTTGAAGTGCACTAGGTGATTATTTGTGTCCATTTAATATTTGTAAATACGTTTACTCTGTAAATAAGAAACTTCAAGTCGTTACTTGAGCCTTCCTTGTTTCTGTTGTTCAAGAGTAAGGTTATTTAAAGGCGTTATTCAAGGTTTCTTCTTCTCTATTATCAAAGGAAAAAACAAACTTAACCTAACAGAGTTATTTCATTATGATTTTTATTTTATTATGCTCGCTGGAAAAGATAATTTTGAGTATTTGTTCCACTAGGTTCTGTACAAGAGAGATGTTTTCTTCATTTGTTGCTGTGGTGGGTCTTCCTCCTCGTGGGTCGTCATCAAGTTGGACTCTTCCCTCTTTTAAAGCGTTTAATCCAATCATAAACGACTGCTCTACATGGTGCAGAGTCTCCACAAACCTGTTGTAAAGCTTCGATGATCTTAACAGGTTTCTAATTTAGTTTAGTTAAAAATTTGATGTTAGCGCTGATCTCAAAATTTGCCATTTGAAGGGTTGAAAATTACTATTTTGAGATGCAACCTCTCTCGATGCTGACCTGACATAGACTGATGATACAGCTGCAAATTATCAAGGAAGCTCTAAGGACAGGTTTCAACTTGTAAACTAGTAAATCTCCGTTCAGTTCAAAATTGTGGCATTTGTCTGAGAACTTTTTGACTAACCCTCGTAAGTGTGCACTAAAAAGTGTTTTCGGCAATGCATCGTCACTGAAATTGTCATCTTTTCAAATTGTAGTTTCACATATAATCAAACCCAGATACATAGGAAATACATTGCCCTCAATCATTTTTTTCAGCTAGTGACATCGGTATTGCCATACCCATGTGTATATCAGCTAATTATCCTCACTTTGAGATATTTTAAAACCCAATGATGTTTTTATATCATCTTTATTGGAAATAAACTTTTATTTTCCTTTCTTTCTTTACTACGTGTTTCGAACTGAACTCAAAAGCGGAGTTACACGCTCCAGTCAGAGAGTTCTCTAGATCACTACTACGGTACAAATTTACTGATAAATGCCAGATGTAGCCAAATTAAACCCATAAGAAATGCTTCATTACTTGAGCGATTTCATCTAATGAGGGCTCTAATTGGAAGCAATAAAACACCGAGCTCACTCAATTAAGCGCTATTCAAAATAACTTCCTTTGATACGAATTCCACACCGGAGTCAGTAACCTGGGAACAGGTTGCACGTAAGGTTTCGGAGTCTCTTTCATCCCAGACGATTGCTCCTGTTTGTGGCGCAGACGTTAAACGAAAGTTAGTTAGAGCACCAGAATAGAGGTCCATTGTAAATAATTTTTGTTAGATATGTTTATATCGTTTGATGAGTGACGCAATACATTAAATCGTTATCGCCATTTATTTTTGGCCTGCATCGATGGATCAAATGAGAATACTAATGATTCTACAAAATCATTTAAATGTGTAACTTCATTAACAACTTCAATTAAGTCTTTCCGGCTTGTGTAATAGCGGCCAAACTATTTTTTTGTCACTTGAGGCAACGTTGTTTGTAACTAAATCTTCAATGTTTGTTCTGACTTTTCTTGCATTGCATGTATTTTTAGACTGCTGGTAAACTCGACACGTCACAGGGCTAATGATCAAATGATGTGTCTAATGACCACCTGATGAGATTCACGCGCCTCCTACACGCGCTCTCTTCACCCACTTAATATTAGCAGGTCTCGCATCTCTGCATTCTTTAATTAAGCCTTAAAATCGTCAGGAAATTTTAAAGTATTTCGGAGGCGGTGCGGGCGTTTCAAACTAGTGGGCTTATCTTCTAGAGTAACTTACATTCGAGTTTACTACTGCATGTTAAACTTTTTTTAGTTTTAGGTGTTGAGTAATCTTCCCAATTGATGTGAATTTGCGGTTACTCTCCGTTTCATTTTTGATTCGTGTTTTCCGTTCTTAAAAAAATAATCTTCATCGTAACATTTCAATCATAGCAATATGAAGTGACGAAGTTTTGATCGGTTATTAAAGCAAAAGGAGAAAAAAATTAAACGGTTTAATTAATCTTAAATTGTCATTTTTTTATTTACTATATCATTTTCATTTCTTGAACTTATTTAACAGGGTTGTGCTTCTTAAACCCTTTTATATGCTTTACAATGAAATAAACGTCGAAGAATGTCATTGGCTCATTTCAACTAAAGTTGAATGGTTATTTAAAGGTTTATAAACTTCAAGTTGCCTTACTGAACTATTGTTATTCTGCGAGGATATTTCGATAAAATAAGCCTCGTTCTAATTTGCAGTATTCATTTGTTATAGATCGTGTTTGGTGTGAAAACCTAATAAATTTGATGAGTACATATGGTAATGTTTGTCATTTATTCTAAATGTGTTCGTTTCTACTAAGGATTTACTGTGTTTCACGTCTTCAAATCAGAGCAGCCCGTTTAATTAGAATTGGTTTACGTTGCTCAAATAAACTTCATTACATGGAATAGTGAATGCGTTTGTACTTGTAACGGTCATCTTTCCAGCTCTTCGGCATACATTGAGCGTGGTAATATGTTAGCAAGCCTTTAATAATTTAGCTGTAAAAGGCAGTGATGACCGACGTCTTGGGTAATTGATCTCATGTCGTGCTTTTTATGCTGGATGGAGAAGGATTTTTTGTTTGTTTCCTGTAGAAAATCATTTAAATTTTTTCTTTTCATATTACTTGTGTTGGTTTGTTGTTCTTCCTCCCTTTGGTCAACTTGGGTCATGAGGAAAATGCGAGGGCCTGAGATCTGAGTTGAATAGACCTTCTTTTTGTTGAACTAGAAAAGATTTTTATTTTGTCAAGGACATCTTGTTCGATTCGCTGCTTTCCTATTTTTCAGCACCTCTTACTTTCTTTTCCAACAATCATCATGTTTTATAAACTTCCTTTCTAACTTACTGTTTCCATGCGCCGAGGGATCTTTTGTGGAAACACGTTTTTTGGATAGATTCTGCATTCCCTTAGCTCCTTACTAAATGGTGCCTTCCTCGCTTTCGAAAACCTTCGTTGTGGTTACAGAAATTTGAACTAACTTATAACCTAATTTGAATCACGAAAGGTAACGATCGATCGTACCAAGAGAGTTACTGTGCATGTTTTGCTGCTCAAACAACACTGATCCACCCGTATACATACTTCATTGTTGGAAGGAGGCAAATAAGGTTGTCGGTTTCCCCGGTCTGCCTTCGCATATAATTAGCCCTGCCGTTGAGAAAAGACAATTGGATTTGTTTGAGAATTTGCTTACTACCATCATTCGGTAGACCAGCGCTTATCTCTTCCCCACTTCAACCTCTTCTGAATGTTTAAAGGAAATCTAAGGTTTTATGGCTGCATTTCTTCCGCTGAATTAGACTTAATCTGTGTCAATTGGTCGGGTTCAGTTTCAGAATTTCGAAGTACTTTTTACAGCCAAATAATTGAGCTCGCAGGGAAACTGTTGTTTTTATCAAAATTCCAATACTTGGAGATTGATTCGATTTAGCTGTCACTCTAGTTCATGCAGCAGTCCTTTGATTCCTTTCTACAAAGCGTTTTAGTGTACGTCTGTCTCCTTTGTCGAGTTTGTAAGTCCGGCGGGAATTATAGTGGTTGCTCGCGTGTTGTCGGTGCTTTCTGAATTCTGACATGGTTTCCCTTGAAAAAAAAAATTAGTTTAGCTGCCTCTGCGACCGAGACTAGAGCCATGCGAGCTTCATAAAATTATACCTTTCAAATTCAGGTCACGAATTTTAACTAAGTTGGGACAAATTTTAAAAAGAATCTGCCTATTTGCGCAATGATTATGAAGTTTTCTTGAAAAATTTAGAATATTTCTTTTTCAAATTTGGTGGCTGTGTAAATTTGCATTCATCCAATTGAGTCCAACCCTTTTATAAGAGTGCAGCTGTGGTCTTGGGAACATTCTCCCATTACAGCCGGCTGTGCAGTTTTCTCTGGTGGTTCAATTTTAGTGCAGTTTGCCGCTGTACCTCTTTTTACACTGCCACTGCATGACCTGGGTTGATGGAAATGAGTTATGAAATGAGTTATGACTAATTCGTGGTACGCACTAAACTTTTTCGTTTTGGAAACATAAAATTAAGCTCCAATATCAATTAAAATTGAAGTTTTCTAAATATTTTTCAAAGAGTTGTAATTACTTTACTCATATTTTTCAGGTATGTTTTATTTCACCTCAAATGTCGCTTTTATTAGGTTTTTCATGTGCTACGAGGCTGATGCACCTCAATTACAGTAATACATTATATGTAATTAACTTATGTAACTGTTGCCTCAAGGTCCATACTTTATTGTTAATCTGCGTAAATAAATGCCGTATTTTACCTAAAAGAATTTTTCGGTTTACGCTTTTGGAAAACTTCGCTTTAAGTTTAGGGCCAGCGACCAACCATAACCGAGTTTCCAACTATAACGTCGCAATGTACAGAGGTTGGACGAAGTAATGGAAACATCTTGACATACCTTGTTTTTGAGGGCAGCTCTTCCGTGGAATCCCGATTTATGCAGCTCCCGACGAACAGTTTTTTGTGGAAACTGGGTTCTGTAGGTGTACATCGAGCTCAGCAGGGATTTTAGGAGCCGTATTCTTGCGATCCTCATTAACAATTCGATTTAGAGTTCGACATTCTCTCTGAGACAACTTCACTTTTCGGCCGGACCTGTGCTTTGCTGAGAACATTTTTCCTTCTCTTTCAAAGGCAGTCATTACTTTTGAGACAGTACCTCTGTAAACGTCAAACATTAGGGCAGTTTCTGTTGCACTAGTGCCTGCCATACGAGCACCAACAATTTGGTCACATTGAAAGTCCGAGCCCCTCAGGGGGATACAACTATTTTATCTATGGGAATTAGCGCTCTCAGGGGGAAATGTCTGAGGCCCTTAGCTGAGAGTTAGGTAGGCCTTCCTTTTGTTGGTATAAAATGTTTTTTTTTCTATGTTAAGCCACTTTTTTCGATTCACTGCTGTATTGTTTTTCAGCACCTACTATTTTCTTCTTCTTCAACTTTTACCTTGTTTCATTAACTTCTTTCCCAACTTACTGTTTCTATGTCCCTTCTGCATAGATTCCGCATTCCCTAACATCCATACTAAATGGTGCCTTTCTCCTTCCTCTCTTTGACACGCTTTTTTTTTGTAGCGGTTAGGACGGCTTTAACTGACTTTTAGTCTAATCTTTGAAAGTCCGAGAGGTTTGCCAATTTTTTGAATTATAACCAGCGATTTTCAAAGATCTGTAAAAAAAGTCATTTTAAATAGCCATATCAAATCACATAAATAATAACAAATAAAGACATTAAAATATGTCTCGTTTTGATTGTTTAAAACATGTTCAAAGCTTATGATGCCAAAATGTTAAGCCTTTCCATTATTTTGTCCAAACTCTTTATGTGAATATCTTCTTGCATTTTTCCCTAAATTCATGCCTTTACTTTTGAATAAGAAGGAACCGTGGTGTTTTTATTTATGATGTAACCAAATAGTCGCATTGGATTCTGATGGCGGATTCGTATTAGTGGTCAATCGACCACATTTTATGATTTTGGAGTATTAGTATGTGTTCTTTTTTTTGTGCGTTGTTCAATAGTTTTAAGAGATTGTAATTTACCCGAGTGATGAGATGATCCACATGTGCTTAATACCTATTTTAAAAAATTGAACTAATGTAGGAATTCATTTTGAAAGTAAACGGAAGTTTTGGGTTACGTTAGGGTACTGTCGAGTGAGTTAGCTAAGTACCATAAATGTGAGCAGCATACATAATTTGAAATCAGGCAGAAAAACTTGGAAGAAACATTCGTATTGTTGCAACATTCCTCATTAATCTTGGAAGCGAATTGAACTTCGAATTAACTTACACTTCATCAGTACGACAATAACTTACAATTAAGATAAGTGGAGTTCAAAACTTTTATTTACCTAATCCAGTTAGGATTCTCAAGAGACTTATTCTCTTGAGAAATCGGTTCACTGTGCCTAGAAGCTACATTTTCAGTTGTTTTCTAGCGTTGTATTTATTCTAATATGAGGCGAAGTCGATCATCTTATTGAGAGTGAAATTGTTTAAATCCTTGTTGCTAAAGTTGAAATGATATCGTCTCGGTTTACTTTCGATGATGGTAGCGAGTTTCATCGTTATTCCATGGTTTCTCGGTTAGCGGAGAGTCCAACCTCTTAAGCTAAGATCTGAGTTGAATAGGCCTTCTTTTTGTTTATAACAAATCACGAATTTTGCAAGACTACCTCCTTGCACAATAAAATAACATAGCGTTATTTTATGCTTCTCAAAATTGCATGTTTTGAGCAAGAATATTAACGGAGCTATCGCTTTGAGCAGGGGTGGCACAGAAGAGAGGAGCCCTACAGAAGCGGCGTCAGAGGGAGGCGAGTGCAGAGTGTTGCGCTCGCGATGGGCCGAGTGTCTCGAGAGTAGAGGCAACCGGCTTGGCGGCCTGGCGGGAGAGTTGACTTCCCCCGTCCGGTATGGTGGCGGTGATGCTTGGCACTTGTACTGGCGCACGCAACAAGCTTTGTGCGTCTTTTCTGGGGGAGGGGGCGGCGGCGGGTAGCCGCCATCAACCCCCAGCCCCCACCATTTCTCTTCCGTCATCTCGAACGAATTTCGTAACTTCATCCTCGCGACGGACACCAAGTGTCCCTTCTACAGCTGTTGCAGCAATGGATACAGATCCAAAAGACTGCCTAGGACGGCAGTCGGCCTCGCTGTCTCCGCAGGGTAGCGCTTCTGCTCTCTCTCCTTCCTATTTTGATAACCCTACCTCACCTATCAGGTACGTCACACTTATGACGCTAAAAACGAGTTATTTTCAAGAAGTAAAAGCTGCATGGAAACAAAAAAAAACTTGTTCCTTTTTATCATTACTTTGTTGCGAGGAAAATGACATGTAAAGAAAATTGTGTGTTTATGTTGTTCGTTCGGCGAGTACTTGAATTGTTGACCAAAAATGGAAGCCAAAGCTGCTAGGAGAGTTATCTGACCAAATTATAACGAAGATGGTTTTGGAGTGCAATCGCAACCTGATGCCATTGGAATTGTAGTTGCAGTTATTACTACCAGGACGGTGAAAACGCAGTCGGTGCTAATAAATAGATTAAAAAAAATTTGGCATCTGTTTTAATAGCGTTTTGAAACTATAACTTTTTGTAGCGTGAGCAAGCTCTTGTTCAAAAGCTTTAGATTTTATCTTTTATTCAAAAAGTTTTAAATTTTTCCTTTTTTCAACTAAGATCAGCAGTAACGTCAAAGGCATCGTTATTCATACTGATTTTGTGGCTTTTCCCGGTTATTTTCAATTACCAGAAGGTTTTCGACGATAAGATTCGAAAACTTTGATTACGTCTTGAGTAAAAACGTTTGTGCACTTGTATTCAACTTGAACTTGCAAATGAAGTGCGTAGGGTGTATTCGTATTGTCTTTTTTAACTTTAATATCACTTTTATTCGCTGGAAAAAATTTTTGGTCTTGAATCGTCAACCTTTCACCCTAAAGTGGATGAGTTCCTTGTCATTGATATGTTGCAAAATACTTTCTTTTTACTTGTCCTATTTAGAAACAGCGTATACGATTCGAAAAAAAACTGACATCACCATTTTGTTCTTTTTCTATGTAGCTACCCCTCAGGGAGATACAACTATTGTATCTATGGGAATTAGCGTTCCCAGTGGTGATAGTGTGAGGTCCCGAGCTGAAAGTTAGGTAGGCCATCTTTTTGTTGAAATAAAATAGGTTTTTGTTTTGTTACGGACCATCTTTTTTCGGTTCTCTGCTGTCCTGTTTTTCAGCACGCACTCCTTTCTTCTTCAACTTTTATCGTGTTTCATGAACTTCTTTCTTAGCTTACTGTTTTTATGCACCTTGTGCGTAGATTCTGCGTTCCCTTAACTCCATACTAAATGGTGCTTTCATCCTTCCTCTCTTTGAACATCTTTATTGTGGTAAAGGGAGGCTAAAACTTTCTTATCAATCAATCTTATGTAGCTAAATGTGCGAGTATGATTTAAATTCAAAGCTGTGTCTTACTTTCTTTGCCGTTCTGCAGAAAATTTTGCCACCTCAAGTGGGCTGAATACCAAACTAAGCCCTGGCTTACACATAATTCCTATTTTTCTGTTTTCCAGCCCTGGCGGGAGTCGAAGGGGCGAGCCGAAACAGTGTGGCGTGTGTGGTGACGTGGCCAAAAGCAATCACTTCGGTGGACGCTCGTGCGACTCCTGCAAGGCGTTTTTCAGGCGCTCTGTACAGAACAACGCTTACCGAGGTTTCAATTGCCCTTATGAAAAGAAATGCGTCATCGCTAAGACTTCCAGGAAAGCCTGCCAGTTTTGCAGGTATGCTGCGGACAGACAGGCTTGTTATTGTTTGCTCCTGCAGGAAGAAGCCTTTCTTGGCTGTGTTAGCATTCCCAGCGTTTGTTTGCATTCTTGGTTCGGGCTTGACCCTTTGCCATGGTCGTAATCCTTTCTGTTGCCAATAGATGTGGTTTCTAAAAATCTCTCGTTAGTTGTGGTTCTCAAGCACGATCAAACTTTGAGGAACTAAACCAAAAGTATAAAATTTTATGCGTTTCATTTGATCTTCTGTTCAAGAGCGTTATAATACCATGTATGTTTAGCAACTAAGAATCTTCATGTTAAGACTTTTAGAAACCAATGATGATTTATGTGTGATCTTCATTGAAAATGAACTTTTTTATCCATGTTTTTAGTAGCATGTCTCGTACTATTCAAAATGAGACCAGTTAACATAACCTTGAGCCTTTTCATCATGGACATACAAGTTTCTAAATTTGTACGAAAAAGTCCCGAAAAGCATTGACGAAACTCGTAAAATTCACTGAGATGGGTACGTGTCTTGGAAATCTAAGTTTCATCAAGAATAAAACCACAAAAAACGGAATAAAATTCATTTTTTCTAAAAAAAAGGGGCATTCAGACTAGCGCTAGTTTCGACACATCATTTTCAATGAATGCTCTGAAAGTGAGATCAACAATATGTTAAAATTGACATATCAATAATTGCTATATTTATACAGCCTATATAATGTACAATTGACAGGCACTTTGATCAGAATTAAGACCGGGTTTCTGCTTAAAAATGTACAGTGATTCTAAAATCCGGAGATCGCTCCCACATGTTGAATCCAAAATTGAAAAATCATCTACAGAGAAAATATGGTTGGTGCTTTCACAGTGAAGTTTAGACGCAGACTGAGACGGAGTTGCTAGCGGCCTATTCGTTCTAAATGATTTGCCCAGATGTTGGTAAAATCTAATCTTAGACTGTTTCAGAGACTGAATATTAGACTGTTTCGTAAAATTCAGGGTGACAGGACGGAAACAAATTCAAAACTACTGATCTTTAATTATAAGTTAATTGAATAGTGATCTTCTGATCAAGATAAAACTGATTGTATCGGTAGTGAACAGATCTGTGAAGGATCCATAATTTTGTCTCCTATATTATTTTATTATAATTTCGAAGTAGAAAAACTAAAACTCGTGGAAAGTAACTAAGTAGGAAATATTTAAACATTTTCCAACATTCGTTCATCGTCTAATGGGCGAATGGACAGATATTTGTAAATAATGTCGTTTATAGTTGAATATATTATTGAAAACCTAAGTAACTGCCAATTAACCGAGTCGACCTTCAGACTTTATTCCAACCTTGAATTTGTAACGTAGTTTTACTAAAAAACTGTGTTTTTTTTTTAATATAAATAAATTTGAGAGCTTCAAAACATTCTGAGCTGAAGACCATGTGCTAACAGGAATAGAAAAAGTCCTAAATATAGCGTGCGAAGTATTGAATTATAACTTCAGGAAAAAATAGTTGCTTCAGAAATGAATGATGGTTGTATGTACCAAAGAATACCTATTGAGTGATGATAATGAATTGCGTTTAGTATGAATGCGTGTTTCAACACTTGATATAGAAAAAATGTAGCATTTAATTTACACTAGACTAGAACTTTTCCTTATTTTCTCATCCTTTCGAGTCATTTTAAACTTGCATTGAATTATCGTATGGAGGACTAGTTGTTCAATTTGAGCTGGTCAACCGATCACTCAATTTTTTGGTGCACAAATGTACATTTCCGCCGATGCATGCTGAAATGAAAGATTGAAACCATTTACTGAGATAGTATGAGGTGATAATCCGCAACACCTGAATTCTGGCCGCTTCCGATGCTGCATTTTCAAATAAAATTAAAATCATAGGGGTGATTGTTACCGAAACTGGAAAGCATAATAGTGATAGATAAAGAAATCTTGAAATTGTCATGGAGCCAAAGCCCTTGTGATAAATATGTAAAAGCAAGATATACAGCTATGAAAATTTATCAAATATTGTAGATAAAACTTATTTCCAGAACGTTTCGACCACGAGCCATCATCAGCGTTACAATGTTTTGTAAAAAACTAACCATTTCGGTGTGAATAGAAATGACAGCTAACTGTTTCCTTATGAATGATCAAAAATAGAAAATGCAATTCTCAGTCATTTTTGCAGTTACTTCCCTTCGTTTTTCTCTGAAACAGATGTGCGAATACTAGAGTTCGGGTTCATTTTTAAGCTTGAACTAATTTTAAGCAATAATCTCGGAACGCATGGCCTTGCATTATCGCTTAGGAAGCCGTAAATAGCATCATCTTTATTATTTTAGACTACTTATGTGGAAAGAGTTAAATTTCAGGGTTTTTTTCAGTACATTGACGATATCTGCTGACCGAAACATTCGGAATTAGGTTCTGTACAGATTATAAGTTGGATTGCAACTTATCTTGCTCCTTCGTTTTTATATAGAGACTTCTACATCTTCGACAGGTGCTGCGGAGTTGTTCAATGAATACTTTGGTTCTTCATTAATGTTGGCTGTAAGCTTTATTCTACGATAGGTTTTTGAACACATAAATTTGCTATTAAATAAAACTTTCCTTTTTAGGCGAGCGTAAAATTAAAGAAAAAAATGTAATCAAATATTTTGAAGTATTTACACTCTCATCTCATGCAAGAGAAAAGAAAGGAGGGTCGATATATGCTAGTATTGAAATTATTTACTAGAGTAGCGTCTTAGCTTTCTCACTTCGTAATTTATCTGCAGATAACGTCAGAGCATTTGATTTCAACACTCTAGTTCAAGACGTGTTATGCAGACGCTTCTTCTCAGCTAAGCAGCTTCGAACTTGTAAACCGATGTCGTCATTGTCGACCCATGTTTATCGCTAGACATGAATATTTAATTGCACAAATGAAGATAATCTTGGTAGCGTTGTGTTATTCGTACCTTCATATTTGTTAACTACCTGATCGAGTTCTTCTTTTTACGATATTTTCTTATCCAAGTATTTGTAAGCTAAAACTCTTTAAGGAACCAAAATGTCTTTTTAGTTGTCGGTTTAGTCATACTTGCATCAATGTGCTAGATGTCGTTAGTTGATTTATTCAATTCCTATCTAAATAATGACATATATATTTCAGACGATAGAGATCGCTCAAAAATTTTGTTTTTTTGAATTTGTAGGCTGACAAATGTTTCGAGTCTTCACTGTGATGAAAATGATGATGCCATAAGATGTCATAATTCTTCATGAATATGTAAAATAATGTAATCCACCATAACTTTTACAAAGAAGTTGCAATTAAAATTAGTCGTGCCTGGGTCATGTGGTAATTTTGTTCATTTTTTTCTATTCTTGCCATTGTCGTTTATTATGTCATAATGTTTTACACTTCTTCATCATCATCTTCGGCTCACGCTCTTCACGAGTATAGTATTTTTCAATTTTATTCGTTCCTCAGTGATTGTATCATCCTTCGCAAAATTGTAAGTGTGTAAATTTTGGCTCTGGTTTCAGGTTTGAAAAATGTTTGGCGATTGGAATGGAAAAGAGCTGGGTGATGAGCGAAGCAGAGCGGCGTAAAATGATGGAACAACGCCAGGAGCGCAAAGTCGCTGCGGCACTTCAACAGCAACAGCATCTACAACAGCCTCATCAATTGGTACCAGTAGCATCCTGCTCAATTCAGAATGCGGTTGAAAACACTAATTCTGTAGAAGAGTTCGTGCTTTCTGATGAAATGAAATCTGAAATTGAGCACATCGAGGAATATTACAAACAGTCTTACAAAGCAAACCCTTATAGCTCTGACATGACATCTGTTAAGGGATCGAAAGGTGTTCTAGAAACGTGGATGCAATTCTGCAAGAAAATCGGTCATTTTTTCTCTCTTTTTGAAGACTTCTCTTCGCTCTGCCAGGACGACCAGGCTGTTCTTCTACGAACTGCTATGACTTCGGCAGGCATTATCATGGGATCCGTGACCTATGAGTCATGGATAGGCAAAAGAAAAGCCGGAGGTCCTGCTGGCCCTTCCATTCCAAAGCTGTCGTTTGATAATATCGAAAAACTCGTACCTGGTGACCTTCTTTATCGAGTCAAGACTTTCTTCAAAAAATTCCAGCAGATTTGTCCAGATGAAACAATGGCCAAGATATTGATGCTGGTGTCACTGTATTCTCCCGAGATGACAGGATTGAAAGACGAAGCTAAAGTACAAATGCTGCAGGAGCATTATATTAATATATTGAACTGCTACCTTAAGTACAAATTTGGTGCTAAAGCAGGCCGGATGTTCGCAAACGCACTCGTGTCTCTCGCAGACGTAAGGGAACTAGCTGAGCGATCGTTGGCTTTGGAGATCCGGCACTCTGCGATAGGTCATGTTACCCCTGCAAGTTCTGATTCCAGCAGTGGGGGAAACAGTAGCACACGGCGTGGCAGTGGGGGTGGTGGTTTGGAAGGCCCAGGTATGGGAGAGGGAAGCGGTGGAAATGGTGGGACAGGGAGTTGTAACGATTCTTCTGGAGGAACCAGTAGCTCTGATGGCGCAAATAACAGGGATGTGGATGGAGTCGATGGTCATGGAACAGGTCCAAACAACACCAACTACCTCGGCATTGCTGTAGATACTCCTTTGCACTTCAGTAGACCATCGCCTGACCCGCCAGACTGCTTCTCGCAAAGCTCTCATTTGGGTGGTTTGCATAGTAATAGCAGAGATCGGCAGTCTCCTCTTCGAAGTCACCGATTTTCTCCTATAAACAAAGACCGTCTTACAAAACGACAACTTTCTCAGCTGAGGATTCAAGAGCTAATCTCCAGTATTCCTCCCCCAGCTATAATGAAAATAATCTATCACATGTCGGAAGATTTAGATATCGAAGCTAAAAAGACTGACGGTGGTATCAAGTTTCTTCGTAAAAATCGTTCTGGAACTTCTGTTTCAACGCAAAGCAAAATCTCAAACTCTCTCAAACAATTCATCTCTAATGTTGAAATAAAGAAAGAGTACAGTCCGATCTTAGAGAACTTCCATCATCCGCCTTTCCCAGAAACTTTTATCAAAGAAGAGAAAATGGATTTGGACAGTGATGAAATAGTAGAGTTCGATGCTCTGAAAATGCTGACAAAGGATCTAGATGCTTACAGTTCGAATGCCGATATTTTGAACGACAGTAGTCTATTGCAGTCTCAACAACAGCTCGCGTTTGGGAACAATAACTCTAATCTGAGCGAAAACTCACAAAATTCCGCCGATAACTTTTTCACGACTCATTTGAAGACCTCAATACACCACAGCGAACATGAACAGGGACATCTGCTTCGACAATCATCAGTGCAATTACAGCCTACGTTACCTAGAAACGGGTTTGATCGAATAAGTCAAAGTCCGTTGCTGAACTCGGCTCCCAACTCAGCAAATTCTCCCGTGCCCAGACGATCCATGTCGCCTTTGAATTTTCCTACTGCCACTGTGAGTGCGGATATTACCATGAATGGACCTCCACATGCTACAAGTGCGTACGATTCTAGTCTAGCTCTAGTTCCGTCCTCCCGGTCTGATGATAGCGCACATTATCGCAACGGTGACGGATGTCCTAGCCCTCAACTGCCTTTCAGTAATCATTTTTCGGCCACTCATGATCGAACGAGTGATAAATCACCTAGTTTCCCCAGTGGATCTTTCCTTAACTGTGCTCCATCAACGGTACAATCTCCTTCTGGTGCCTCTTCCAGAGTTTCTACCATACCAGGTAATAGTCAGAATTCTATGAACCGTAACATCGCTTCCCGGGACGATTCTCAGTTTTCACCTGGATCATCTTCACTTCCTGCAGCCGCCTCTAATTCCAGTTCTTTTCCCGGCTTCGAAGATAGGTATCATTTCCCGCAAACACGCTCATCCAGCTCTTTCTCATATTCCGAGAGTAAAGAATCTACTTTCCAGCCACCTCTGTGCCACTCAACTGTACAGAGACAAATCATGAGCATGAGCATTAACTCTCCAAGTTCTCCCTCGGACAGTAACTACTCGGTTATTGGTAACAACAGTAAACTCGTCGGCCACATTAAAGGTCATGTGACGCGTTTTCCGCCAACGGGGGCTTCTTTCATGCCTACAAGTCAATCCTCTCCGCAAACAGCAGAGTTGCCCGATCGTCTGCCTAGTTGTTCGCCTAACAAAGATTTCATAACAGTGAGGTTGGAAGCTTCTTTTTCTTCATCTGACGGCCAATGTTCAACACCTTTTCCCCCTTGTTCTCCAGAGACTCCCTCTCCTTCTCCTTCCGTATCTTCGTTGCGATCGTCGTCATCGAACAGCTCTTGTGAAAACTCCTCGGACGTGTTGGAAAGGAGTCTTTACACGTCTCCACTAAACCTCTCTGGGCTATCGGACGTGGAATCTTCTGTTCTACAGAAGTTTTTCGAACACATAAGTGCACATCTTTTGTTAAACAGGAGTGAAGGCAAACCGTGGAACAGCGATGACCTTCTACCTAAACCCTTCTTGGAGATGTTGCAAGCAGAGCTTGAGTCAGAGCAGCAAAAGTGAAGTTAAAAAGCGTTCGCTCTGTGCGTGAAAGACATTTGTGCATTAAATCACAGAGTGACGTGATGTGTTTTCGTTTCAGTTCATGACAATTTTATATTTGCCAATAAAGAGATTAGGAGCTATTGAAGAAAATAAATGTAACTGAATTGTGAAAGATCGTCGAAATTAATTTATGAGTGTGACTGTAAACCACGAAAAAACTAGAAGTTACTAGAACTGAATTTTAGAACCCATGTTTTAGGATGTGTAACAGCAAATTTTATGAACGATCTACAGAAAATGATGTTATAATGAAGACTTTTCTAGTGGGAAAACTTCTGATTGTATAGGCGACATAGTTTTAGCCGATTAGCTACCTAGACTTACGATATTAGCCGTTGGGAATACCTGAAAAAAATACTATTTTTTTGTGTAAAGTTAAGAAATAGTAATTGTGATACCTCAGGGCTGTCGCCTCATCTAAGTTACTGTTTCACCTATTTTCCGGTGACGAACGTACGTGTATTTAACAGCTTTTGTATTGAACTCGCAGTGTTTGGTTAAAGTCTTTTCAATTATTCGATACTTCAGTGCAGATGTTACTTTGTTTTTCAGCTTTGTTTGATTTGTTTTCGTACTCCCTATTCGTCTCTTATTGTTGACCATGTTTTCATTCATGAACATTTAAGCTGTGTTCCATGTGTCCATTGTATTATTGTCTTTTTGTATGCGTACTTTAACTTCCTACTTCTAAGAGTGATTCCATTCATTCCTTGGTAATTTCTTTGAAATTTTAACGGAGTACCGACAGAGGGTTATATATTCATATACCGTTATCTCTGTGCCGGCCGACCGTTTCTCATCCTTTCTCGCGTGATGCACTAGATGAAGGAGCATCAACAAGCTATGAAACGAGTTTATTGTCCTGATTATCGTCTACTGGCTTTAAGTTCCTGCTTTGTTATTCATCTACCGTTGCATTTTGCAACGGGTCATTTATTCATGACTCCTCCTCAGGATCTTGAAAATCTTTTCTATACATCAAGCAATTCATTGGTAGATGAAAACTTTTCTTGTTGAAATCTACGATGAGTTTTCTATCTATGTAGGTATATCCCATTTTTCGTTTAAATGGGGGTACATACACTATTACTTTTCGATCGTTATTTCTTCACTACTGTTATTGCTAAGAAAAATATTTTGTCAATCTTGTCGTCTTGTATATTATTTTGCAAGTATTTGCTCAATGTATTTTACTGGCTGACGCTAAAACTGCGGAAATATTTCTGATCTTTCAAAATGGTGCTGTCAGCAATATTTGTACAACAGAATTAAACCAAGCAGTCATGCAGTTTTGCTATTCTTAAGACGTTGAACTTGAAGGAATATGTAGCGTTCATCGAATGGGTGCTGCACCTATTATTTAAAGATTTAGTGTAGTTAGAGTTGACTGGCTTGTTTATCAGTGATGTTTGTTTAAACAAGCAAACCGTTGTTTTCTGTAGTTAGCTTCTATTCCCTATTCGAAATAGGTTGAGTAATATCCAAACATTGATTTTGTGTATCCGTTTTGTTGTGTTGTTATCGTTTATTCTATCCGAAAGTTCTTTATAAGATTCGCTGTATGTGTAAGGCGGAATACTTCTGTAAGGACTTATTTTTTCACCAGTTTGAGGTGTAACCATTAGTCTTACGATGAAACATATATTCTGTAAGCTTTGAAAGATCTTAAGCGTATTTGCTATAATGCAGCTCCAAGATGCTAGTTCGATCATCTCACTTAGATTTTTAAACGTTGTCGTAAGTATAATTTGACATTGAAACTCAGGAAAAAAATATACAAGATCATGTGCGGCTTAATCAAAATAGGTTAGTAACCCACGTAATAAAAATTTTTGCTTTGTTTTATTTAAATTACATTATTCCTGAATTGTTTACCAAAGATTTTCCACTTTTTCAATCCTCTGCTAAAAACTTATAGTAAGTCAAGTTCTCTTGTGGGATCGAATGTACAAGTTCCCCCAAGAGAACTCTCTAGACGCCTTGCCTTGATACTGAAGATTATCATCAGTTAATTTTCCTCATTTTGGAAAAATTAGCAATGCAAGTTGTTGATGTTTAGTCTTCTCTCAATTCTTAGATTGGGAGTATTTGTTGGATGATTGAGTATTTGTAGTGTGATTTTTCTCAAATACGTTGGTAAAATTCTGAAGCTCTGAAGACGTTGGTCTCGGGTGGGATACAGCTGTTTAATGTATTAGAACTAACGCTCTCAGGGGGACGTGAGGTCTTAAGCTAAAAGTCAAGTAGACTTTCCTTTTTGTTGAAGTAGAATTAGTTTTGTTTTTTGGTTCGGGCAATCTTTTTTTCAGTTCCCTGCGATTCTATTTTTCAGCACTTACTACTTCTTCAAATTTTATCATGTTTCAGATACTTCTTTCCTTATTTGCTACATCTGTGCGCAGGAAGTCTTGTTTGGGAACACACGTTGTGAATAGATTTCTCTTTTCTTAAATTCGACGCTGTATTGTGCCTTCCTCTCTTTGAAAAGCTTTGCTATATTTAGTGAGGCTTACACGAACTTGTCTTATGAAGTTCTTTTAGCTTCACCAATGCTACTACTGTTAGCTGGCAGACGCAATTATAGTCATTCATGTTAATAAGTTTTGCAGCGTCAGCATGTCGAGAAAGTATTCAATCAACATCAGTGTTGCATATTTTCCGCTCAAGAAATATCTGCGGGCTGTCACTGTTAACTGAAATATTCAATAGTTTTTTTCATCACGATTATACACATACATACACTTTGTGACAGGGTTTATAATTTATGTCTGTTATGGGGTTTGAGAAACGTCTTTTTGCTTTTAAGGCGCGCACTATTCACTGAACGTCATTCCCCTCAGGGGGAGACAACTATTGTATCTATGGGAATTAGCACTCCCAGGGGGACAATGTGAGGGCTCGAGCTAAAGGTTAGGTAGGCTTTCTTTTTGTTAAAATAACAGGTTTTTGTTTTGTTACGGACCAACTTTTTTTCGGTTCACTGCTGTCCTGTCCTTTCAACACCTACTACTTTCTTCTGCAACTTTGATCTTGTTTCATGAACTTCTTTCTCATCTTACTGTTTCTATGCCCTTTCTGCATAGATTCCACGTTCCCTTAACTCCATACTAAATGGTGCCTTCTTCCTTCCTCTCTTTACATCTCATTTGTTGAGGATAGGGAGGCTTAAACTAACTAATAAACTAAACTGAACGTCATTAGTGCGAGTGTCCACGGACTTTTGTTTCGAAGTTAGGAACGAAGGACTTTTGCTTCTCTTTTTTTCTCATTCTTCTTCGGGGAATGATACTTTTCGAAATAGGGTGATGCATGGAATGGGTCTGTTCTTGAGATGAGTCTCTGTCTTGAGACTGTTGCGAATGAAAGTTGTTTGTCGTGCGGTAATTATTGACGGCAGCCTCACTTCGACAGCACACTCTTGACTCCTCATTCGTAATAGATTATACGAGAGGAAAAAGCACAAGCGCTGTGTTATCACCTAGCGTGGGATTATAGACACCTTGGAAGCTCTTGAGCTGATGGTTAGCTAAACTGTCAGTTTTTTAAAATATGATTTTTTTTCTCGACACGGACCATCTTTTTTTAGTTCACTGCTGAGTGTTTAAACCTTCTTTCATTTTCATCTTGTTTTACAAACTCCTCTCAATCTTTTTGTTTCTATGTGCAAAGTGTGAGGAATGCCTTGTGGACAGATTTCCATTCCCTAAGCTCCATGCTAAATGGTGCCTTCCTCCTGCTTCTCTTGGAAGCATCTTTCTTTTTGGTAGGGAGGCACTAACTTATCTTTTCTGATTTTAGAAACTCGGTAGCAAAGGTTAAGGTACCCAGCCCTAAAGTACGCTACTGTCCACGAGTAGGCTAGTGCTGTATCCTTTGAGTAAATGCTTTACCTTTATCTTGACCCCCAATTAGATAGCCCAATGATTCGAAGGTACATTTTATTAATTATACGTGTCTCATAAATGTTTTGTATGCTGTTGCTACGTTTTTTTGCGCTATTACTTGCCCCTGTGAGATATTACATCATAGTTGCAACTCGTTGCAATTTCGATTGTAGAAATCAATGTAGTTAATGTAATCTGTAGTTCAATCTGCCTTGTAGTAAGTTTGTATATCTCAAAAATACCGATTAGAATTCAACTAACGTTGTGAGGTAGAAACCAGAAATGTCTCATGCTGCTTAACCGTAATGCTTTCGGGAATAAATGTCGCTTATAGTTCAGCAGCGATTGAACAGCTCTTACGCCTTTCTGTGTCTTATATTTTTATGAATTATTTACCTCGTCAATTTCTAGTATTTGAAATACTTCAGGTGAAAGATAAACAGTAGGTTTTGGTTTGTCTATCGCACGCTAAAAGGACTGGCGCCTTTGGGAAGGATAGTATTGGGTTACCTACTTTCGTACCCACTTAGCTTCTTTCCGTTTTCATGCCTCTTTCGCTATCTCTCCATTGTCTTTTCCTCCTCTTCCTTCCTAACCTATTGTTCTGTGCGCAAGGTATCCTGTGTGGGAGCAAACCTTTTGCATAGATTCCCCGTTTTTTACAGTCCGTACTCAATGGTTTTTTTTCTTATCGCTCTCTTAAAGACCGCCTTGACTGTGACTAGTGACTCGTAAACCAACCAATATGAAAATTAGCAATACTTTCATTTTACGCGTTATTTTGATCTTCCATGAAAACATATCGATTCAGTTCGCCGTCAATTAAAACAGTTGTTGCCTTTTCTTAAGCTTTGATGTAAAAATTACTTCAACAACAAAATTGAAACTGGACTCGATTTCCAGTAGAGATTGTCGGTCATTTGCAATTATTGGCACAACCTTACATGAGGTCTGACTGCGTACCGTGACTTCTCGCT
>JACJUY010005397.1:0-13160 GCA_014220935.1 Platorchestia sp. MABIK | reverse complement strand
CTAGTTTTATAGGTTGAGCTTAAAATTTGTAGTAAAGCATAAGCTAATGTTATTGCTTAACTTTTTCTGATAGATGGTATGGAGAAGCGAGAAAAGGCCTTAGCATATAAGACGGTTACCAAGCTAGTGCGAATATGAACAGATTTTTACTCGAATGAATTTTATGATACACCTGGGAGCTAAAGGTATCCGTTTAAAAAAATGTTCCTTTTCCAAATGATGCAATAAGAGAAGTTTCCTTCGTCGCTCTTATATTAGAGATCTCGTATTTCTTGTGGTCAAGCTGAATTTCTCAAGCGTGGGGTTACATCTGTCGTAGTTAAGGTATTGAAGGGAAATGGTATACCTCGAAGTTGCCAGCAACGAAGCTCGTAGTGCAGAATCGGCTTTGGGCTTTCGTTTATGAGCGAGAGAGAGTAAGTTGATTTTTTTTTCTTTCGGTAGAATGGCCAAAGTGTGAGATCGCCAAAAACTTATTCGGACAAAATCATGTCTCTTTTCATCTCTTATAATGTTTCAGTCCGAAGTGATCCGATTCCAAAACGGGTGTGCCCTAGTACCTCAGCATATTTACTGTTACTCTTTTTTTTTTCATAGGCATGTTCTAACAATTTTTATCGGATCTTGTATGAAGACTCGACGCTGGCAGGACGGTATAATGAATGCATGCTTGAGTAAGAAATGGAAACCGAATTATCAACTTCATGTCAAGAGGCTTGACATGTCAACTGCTGCTGATCCATCGGGGAAATCTCATCACTGATGAGATTTCCATAATGCGTGTGAAAGCGGTGGTTCCAAATTGCATTTTTATTTTAATTTGACCTAATTGCAATTTTTCTATCTGAAAGTTAAATCCGAAAATTGTAGATCATCCCTGTATTTCAGTTCAACACACCTTGTTTACATTATTTCCAGTATACTTGTGACCATGACATTTACATTTCGTGAAATTTTTAAGATCTTTTCTCTACGCTACAATTACAGATACATATTTTATTTCTTAACTTCGCAGCAAAATTTAATAATTGAATCGCCACTTATTCGCGTAATGAATAGCGCATAAAAATATTGGGAATTTAATTTCAAAACTGAATGAGTTGTTAGTTTAGAACTAAGCATTTGGTTACAAGTTGAGAAAAATTGCAAGGAATTGGTTTGCTATCGTGAAAAGGCCTGGGGTTGGTGTTAAGAAGCGATTTTATGTTGCCTAATGCTAAGATAAAGACTAAAAAAACTGTAACAGAATTTAACCTGTCGGGCTAAAGTGCGGTATTGTGACATGTATTTTATTCACATGTATTTCACTGGTTGTACAAAGTTTGTTCTACTCTGGGGTTAAGTGTTGAACAGAGTTTTTTAAATATTAAGAAACATGCGATAAAGATAACGGGCAAGTCCTTACGTCATTAATGAAAAGAAATATTTTTCATTAATCATAATGAAGGATATATATATATCTAAGTACACAATATTTTGTTACATTATTTTCTAACCGCCGCATGGTATTCGCAGTTGAATATACTCATGCTCGGCATCTTAGAAAACTAAATGAAAGACACGATTGTTTTTGAGCTTTAAATTGCTTGTCGCATGCTCAAGCTTAATGGAGCTGACACTTGAAAGCCGTGTGAGAACAGGTGTTCCTGAGAAATTGTCTCGTCTTTATACAATTAACTGTTACCTTCTTGGTTGTTGATCTTGCGATAATATTGTGCGTCATGAGGAATTTTTTTGTAACTTTATTGCAGTCCTGGCAAGGCCTAACCAACTGTAAATCTGTAAGGTTTACCGAATTTAGGGTGAAGTGACTAAGCTCCTGCGTTTGTCCGTTTTCTTGGGCCTGCACATATTCATGCCATTGTAGAATTAATTTGTGTGTAAAGTTCGGTACATGAAGAGAGGGGAAGGACATCGTTAATTTAATTTTTGAGTATATATCAATATAATTATACTCATGAGTGTTCGATGGAGCCGTATCTGGGTCAACATTGACTCAATTAGAAATGTAAGCCATGAACTGTGTCTACATAATTATGTAATTAAAAGGGAATGAACTCTGACCGTTCACGTAAATCTATAACCTATAACCAGTAGATCTCTTTGTCATCCCGATCTTCTAAAGAATATGAAATATTTCATCCGTAGAATAGCGAGTAATTATAAATTGAGAATGTCAACTCAAAAGAATCAGAAAAAAACGAGGAAACAAATTTTTAAAAGTTTTGTAGCACTCTTACAAATTACCATGCACGCTATGAGGCTAAAATGCGCACCACAGTACACATTCTTCATATAATATACAAATTACAGTTATATATACACAAACATCGTCTTTTAAGAGTACTAATTCATTGCAGATCATTCGATTATGAAAGTTTTCATAGTGGTTGTGATGTGTGACACAATTGCGAGATATGAAGCTAAAAGTAAGCGAATGTGATGAACGCGAGCGAAAAATATTTATCCTTAACTATCACGTACTGTACTTTAGTCCTTACTTTACACAAAGTCTCAGAAATGCCACCTACAATCGCCTCTTACGTTTTAATGTTTACCATCACTTAAAAACCTGATGATTAATAATATTTAAATTAATGCACAAATGATGCGAGTAACACAGCTGTTGTTTAATACTGGGCAGAAAGAGCGGTAATCTGGTATATGAAAAAAAAAAATTTGCGGTTCAAGTTCCAGCCAAAATTTAATATTCTTTAGCCAATGTTGCTGAGAACTCTCACAGACTTACAGAATAAAATTTGTACTTAGCGTTGTATATAGATTCTGCAAAGACGAACATGCTGAAAGGCATACAAAGCATAGGTATGTTTTTACAGGCAAACATGGGAAGTGAAAATGAACCAACGTGTTTGTCAAGTATAAAGGAATAGAATTTTGGCGCATAATTGCAAAGTTATTGACTGACCGAACAGAACGTCCACAAGCAAGAGTTGTCGACGAATATGTACTAAAAAATCAGTTTCTACTTTTCTGAATAAATACGCCTTTAACAACCTTCCACAAATAATGAAAAATAAAAAAAATGTCTCAGAGTTGTAATGGCAGCAGACATTCCATACACCTAGTGTCAAAACTATAAATACATTGCAACACAATAAGCTAAAATCTCTCGAGAGAATGGGTCAACACAACTATACGACGTCATGTGAACATGCAGTTTTGGGGAGAACAAGTCCCAATGATATTCAAGAGGACAAAACTAGTGAACTTTCTTGCTTTGACCTTGAAAACAAAATGTACAAAATTTGTCACTATCGACGACCATCAAAAAACGAATCGATAACGCTTTGTCACAGAGCTAGAAGAATACACTGTATGATTTGTTTCAGGTATTGGTGTTGAACTTGATTGGTTACCTAACTCGCAGATCCAACCAAACGAACGTACACAAATGGCAAGCAAAGGCAAAGCAGAGATCTTTTTACGACACGTTTTTTTGTGGAATAATGTGATTAGTTGCGAAATTCACCCTCGATAAATAACCCAATGACTTTGCACTCCGTAACCAAGTACCTTATCTTAACGGGATCCAAAACGATAAAATCGACACCGTAGAGAGCATGGCCGTTATGAAATTCTTGGGACGAAATACACAATCGTACTCGAGTCCGGGTCATTGTTTTACAATTTTACCTGCACAAAAAATTTGGTTTCCTTAAAATCAATCCAATTGGGTGAATGACGTGGAAAAAACGCACTTCAAATATTATAAAATTGTTCGAAACGTGATTCTGTACGGCCTATGAATCGCTACGAAATTCTAGGAACAGATTTGTTTTGCATATCCTCAGATACAGTAAAATTTTGTCCAAAACAAATGCTTGTTAAAATAAAATGGGAGCATTTTAATAAAATGATAAAAAGCCGTTTCATCACCGTCAAGCTGGACATGAAATCAAGTTAATTTTTATCATTTGAAATTCAAGGCTCAAACCTAAAGATTTAACATAGATAAAGAGGATTCATCTTTTTAGCAATAACGATGGTCACTTTTAAATTTGCCGAGACATGTTTAACTGATTGAGCGAACGGTCTTCATTCTATAAGCATCTCACGTCTGCTGTACATAAAAGTAACCGCCACTTGAGTGGCATCAGCAGAGTTCTTTCAACATAGAATCGCGAATGGCTTTAGTAAACTTTGGGTAAGAGTCTGTACTTAACACGTCCAGTATAGGTGCTCCATGAGAGTCCATATTTACGGGCGCAGGACCGCTCGTTCTCGTAGATGCGATGAATCAGTGAAGCGAAGCTAAACGCAAAGCCTACCCAAGGCAATGCGTGATGGAATCCTACAAGAATAAAATGAATGAGCTTCAACTGTACCTAATGAAGTAAAGAGCGTATTCAAAAAACAAGAATCTTTTATCAAATTCAAGAATGAGTTTTTACATTCTACAAATAACATTTTTACAAGCGGGAAACTCCCTTTGCACAACAAAAGCAGCCTCAACAGAGCGAAGACAAAGAACTATTTAGTATTCAAGTATAGAAAACGAGAAATCTATGCACAAGACGTTATCACGCAGGATACCCTGCGTTTAGAAACAGCAAGTCAGGAAAAGGAAGGAAGATACCAAAGAAGTTAAAGAAACTGAAAGAAGCGGAGTGCAAATGGAAGAAAGAAGTCCTGAAGGCCGATTTATAGCAAGAGTTTTTCCCTGGGGGCACCAGCCCCGTTCCGTAGGATAGACAAACCTAATAAACCTAGACCTATCCTACGTTGCCTGAGGGGTATCAAGGATTGAATTAAGTTAGATTAAATGTTAGTTGAGGCCTCCCTTACTTCAACAAAGGCGTTCCAAAGAGAAGAAGGAGAAAGGCACCATTTAGCATGGTATGGTTAAGGAAACGAGGTAAGTATGCACATGGTGCATACTAACAGTCAGTTGAGAAAGAAGTTAATAAAACCAGATGAAAATTGAAGAGGAAAGTAGTAGGTGCTGAAAAACAGGACAGGTGTGAACCGATAAAAATGGTAAGCAACAAACAAAGCAGAAAAACTTTTTTATTTCAACAAAAAAAAAAAACAAGGCCTATCAACCTTTAGCTCGGAACCTCACATATTCCCCTTAGGATCGCCGATTCCTTTAGATAAAACATATGTGATGGGAAGGACATCAAGGAACTAAGATTTATTCGACCTACGGTGCAGAATGAATGTAGCCATAATTTTCAGATATTGCAAAAACTCTTCTGGAAAAGCCTCTCCTTTTTGGAAAAGGTCATTTTTACAAAGTAAATTTTTTTCAACAATTTTTCAACCACGCAACGTGTATAGTAACACATTGCCCAACCGTTCACTTGATTGATACCCATTCGATCAAGATTACACAACAAGGGAAACTATTATTTTTATTGAACCTATCTAAAATTGCACTTCAGATTCAGTACACCAGAGGAATAGTCTGATCAGAAATATGTCACTCACCAAGTACTCTAACTACTTGAAATGAAAGTTTGCTCACCACAGATAAGGCACATCGACAGCTGGATGATGATGTCTCCCAAGTAGTTGGGATGTCTGACGAGGCCCCACCACCCGGACACCAGTAGGCGAGTTCCAGCAGAGGTAGGAAGACTCTCCAAATCTGAGGTATAATGAGAGTGCGATGTGTACTTCTAAATGTGACGCTACTCGTACATCAATCTTAACTACAGATAAAAGGGGCGAACGCAATCTCTATCAAATGGCTATAAATTTAAACTCGGACAAAATGGTAACGAACTAGAACTTGAAGAGCCCTAAAATCATCATGCTGGAGCAGTGAAATTTTGAAATGGGCAACATCCAATGAAAACCACTGAAGAATGACTATGGTATTTAATAACTTTTATACAACTTTATGAACATAAAACTAATTCTTATTTTAGCTCTAAAAGTTCAGGAGCGGAAAACAATAGTTGCGCCCTCAAAATCATTCACGTCGATCGATAAAAAAATTGAAAAATTTCCCTCCAAATTAGTTGCTCGTTCAAAAGTTGCATCCATCCTTACATGAGTTACCTGCAGTAGTGAACAAGTGCGAATCATTTCAACTAAATTTTTTTTAGAAAAATTATGCTGCGTGTAAAGGCTGAGCTTAAAACCGTAACTAGGCACTCACCACTTTCTCGCACCATTCGCCAATCACAAAATTTCTAAGAAATATCTCAAAATGCCCGAAATAATGAACAGGAGACGAATTGTGCTTCAAGATTACATTCTGTGTAAAATCACGCATAATAAAACTATTAAACTCGAGGTGGTTCATCCTATCAAAACCGCTTGACCTCGAAACACGTGTTTTTTTTCACTGCAAAATGCTCTGCATAGTAAAGATGTTAATGAACACCAGGGTTTTAGCTCATCGCGAAAAAATATTAAACGCAAAATCCGTTGACACTACAAAAGAGAAATCAAAAGACAAGTTAACACTTCGACCGCAACGTGCGCCACCGGTGACCATGGAAAGGATTTTCATAATGCTGCTGACCGACCAGTAGTCACAAACTCAATTTTCATAGAAACTTGATTTAAGCTAAATGAAGGCACGACCCAATTGATGTTTTTTATTTTCTAAATTACTCACTTCATTTGACTTTAAGTTTTAGTTGAAAATTTAACTTCAGTTTAACCAATTGCGATCAAAGTGTTAACTGACCAAAAAATTGCCAAAACGCTTCCGGTCATAGGAAATTTGCATTTCACTGTACAAGGAAGCTGAGCCACTCACGAGCGACGCTGGGGCTGGAGGGGTTGGTGCGGAAAGCGTGCTTTTGGTTCATGGAGCCACGCACCAGAATGTAGCCCACCAGGTACAAGACCACGATGCCAGACAAGCAGTACCACGGCAGGGGTGTTCTGAAATCATTCATACAATCAGACCTGTCGTTCAAGGTAAAACAAGAAAAGAAGCGGCTAAAGTTGCACTCCATGCGTACAAACTTGACTCTTAACGCATGGACCCTATCCTTGATAGGAGCAGTAACAAGAGATGCTAGTTACACTGATTACACCATGTTTCGTCCAATCCCAAAATCAAGGAAATTGTGATCACCTGAACAAATAATTTTCTAGGCAGGATGTATACTCCAATTCTACTTTCGGTCTACTCTCGGTCAAGAAGGAAACCGTTTTGGGATAGCTCGTTCAGAGAGCAATCAAGAAGCTACGACGAATACAATCTTGTAGGAAATGGCTACGTCTGTTGAACTACTGCAATTTAGAACTATCAACAAAAAACTGCAGACAGAAATCCCACCACTTTGTGAAAGTGACTTACTCCTCCTCTACTTTTACTGGCACCCTAGTAAGTGATTGGCCCTTTCCTGAGTGATTGGTGCCCGAAGGTACTGTTCTAGCGTAGCAATTCAAGCTGAGCCACTCGGCTTATCCTTGTTGGCATGTTTTATTCTATAAAAATACACAGTTCCGTGCAATAAGACTCCGTCAATAGTTTCGATCTACTGAAAAAATTATGTTATCGCAAAAGCTAATTCGGTAACACTGACGTTTACTGAAGCAAAAATAAGTTTATGGTACAAAGGCATCACTTCGTTCAATTATGCTTAAACAGTTCGACGTAAATCTATCATTTAGCTGCGCTCAGTGTGGCACAGAAGCCACTTTTTTTTATTCCCTCATAAACCTTATCTGAATGAAGACCTTAGTGCTATGAAATTATGCATTGGTCTACGGAGATAATTTCATGTGAATGCATCGAACATCTTTTAGAAAATTAGCTTCCAAATCTTGAAGAAATGTGTATCAGTTTTTATCATCCGCAAATTTAAAGTTCGACTCTTCTCTTATTTTAATATGATACTGAAGATAGAATTTTCAAATTCTGAAAAGTTTGCAATTAAAACGTTCAGCTTCCGGTTGCTTCTACTAACTTCCTATCTCAAGCGGTGCGAGGTTCCAAAGAAACCAACCAATTACCAGTATAATGACTTAATACACACATCAAATACAAACATGCATGGCGAAGTTAATTTGCAAAATACTGAATTTTTCTTTCATTAAAGAGCTCATAATTCTTACTACACTGTTTCACACGTTTCATGTAGTTTAAGCCACATAACACAAGGCAATATATCGTGAAACTCTGATTCTGAATTTTATACAACTACCCCCAAAAAATAAAACCAGAATGTTGATTCACAATACAATAAGCTAAGCATTTATAAATTTTAAATGCAAATGTTATTCGAGCTTACCTGAAATTAATGACATAGCGAGAATTCAAAATGGAGTAGAAAGGCATCGCCAGGTTCAAGCCAATGAAGAGGTAGCCGGTACCTAGCCGAGCGTATTCCCAGGTGGTGAAGAAACTCTCCTCGAAGAACAGGATATTCAACACGTAGAACATCTAAAAATAAACAGAGATACTTCATTTCAGTGGCAGGTAGAAAATTCATTTTTGTCACAAAATCTATTCAGATAAATTAGTTTGAGCCTCCTAACCAAAACAAAGGTGTTCCCAAGAGAAGGAGAAAGGCAACATTTAGTACGGAACTACGATAATGAGTAATCTATGCACGAGGTACGTCCCCTCACTTATGAAAAAACTTATGAAAAAAGTTTATGAAACAAAATAAAAGTTGGAGAAGAAAATAACAAGGGCTGAAATAAGGGCAACAGTTAACAAAAACTGATCGGTCCCCATTCTATTTCAATAAAAGACCTACCCAACAATCAGCTCGGGACCTCACATCTTCCCCCTCGGAGCGCTAATTCTCAGATACAATAGTTGTATCCCGTGATGGGCTCCAAAATTCTCTTTACTGAAACAGAAATTATTCTAAACTATTGAACCTTTGAATCCAATAACGACTGACAACAGAATGACTTTTAAATTTTGTTAATACTTAGTAAATTTTTGTAAAGCATTAATTATAGTAATACAACAAAACCTACATGAATTTAACTATTAACATGACTAACTTCATATAAAATTATGAGAAAGTTGCTTAAATTCAGTGTAGGATTAATAATAACGGCAGTTCAAATTGATTTCTCAACTCCCCTCTTCATTATATTAGTTTACGACTTCCAAGCGACAACAAAGGTGATCTCAAGAGAACGAAAGTAAGGGACCATTTAGCATGAACTGTAGAAATCATGGAACCAATGCACAAGATATGTTCCCACACAGGACCCTGCGCATGGAATCAGGAGGGTTAGGAAAGACGAGCAAAAAAAGATAGCAAAGAAAGCATGAAAACAGAAAGAATTAAAATGAGCACGAATGACAGATATCCTGGAGGCCTATCAATAGCTGTAGTCACTTAACAGTAAATCCCATAGCGGCGACGCCAGTCCCCATAGCATAAGATAGGCAAACCTAACCAACATACATCTATTGCCAATCCTATTTCTCTAGAGTGGATTAACTTCCCTTTCAATGTTAGATGCCAGAAGTCCTGTTTTCAATTAAATTATAAAATAAACATAATATTTATTCAAGAGGATGCTGAAAATTTAGCATACGAACCTGCAAACCGGCGAGTAAAAAGAATTCTAAATTGTGCTCCGAAAAAGCGAGCGCAGCCTGATCGCCTTTCTTGCCAGGTAGAGAACTGAGTTGTAACTCACGGATCACCAGCACCAGAAGTAATAACGTCTGCGAGGTAGTTTGGATAGATTAGGGTTCACCTCACACGTCCATTATAACAACCGTCTCGCAAAGACACACATGGAAAAATAGATGAACAAAGTACGCATTAATCTCGTTGGAAACAGCTCGTTAGATGCACCTGTCATCCAAATATAGTATAAAAACACACAAATAAAAACACTAAATATTTTGCAATAATATTCAGTAGACACACAACCCACATACTAGATACAAATCATGGAAGAATTAACGCAATACTATAACCATTCAAGAATTCAGCAGATCTTCTTAAGCCAAATCTAAACAAAGTAGCGCTCATTGAAACTCACAGAAACGATCATTGAGTGCTTGAGTAAGAAGCTCTTGACATCGAGGCTGCCAATTCGAGGGTTGACTTCCCTGCCCTCAAGGAAGTCTGGGAGGAAGTGTCCCACCGTTCTGGGGTTGAGCTGACTGCGAGGAGCGTAGTAACTCTTGATATACAAGAGCGAGGCTATGACCACGGCCAGTACAGATTGGCTAATGATGAGGGGGCGGAGCAGCAGGAAAGGGCGGGTCACGTCAACCAAGAAATAGTAGCGGCCCACGAACAGCAGAAGGCACGACACGGCCAACATCACGATGCCTGGAACCAGGGGCACGCCGCGAGTTAAATCTGACACTCAACAGCTAAAATTACGTAGTCTTTCTTTGGTAAAGAGAAGAGTTTACCTGATGAGCATGCCAGACCCAGTAACTCAGGAAAATATAATTCAATTTATCAAAACGATAGTTTCAATTTAATACCAACACTCAATGAAAGAAAGGATTTGACCGAAAACTGAGTGACTGAACATGAAGTTCCAATCTTCACGACTGTCAAACTTCAAGCCACTGCTGAAACAAATTTATTGCTTACTGTGCAAAATTACACATATTGTACATACATCTCTCTACGAAGGGTAGGTAACTATCATTTTAGAAAAACAAGGTAACAGAGGCGTCGAATTGATAAAACCTCAAAAACCTTAGTAATTTCATTCGCACAAATTGTCCCACAAGCATGCGTATGTAACATTAGAATAGCAAATAAATAAATCTACATGCGAAGCATGAATCTGAAGCCCCAGTCTCACCGTTAGTGCGAGCCTTCGCCCCGTTCGGCAGGATCCTCGTCCTAATGGGGACAAATGAGAGGAGGAGATGCAGAGCCAACAATCCCAACACGATGCCGATTGCTTCAACGTCGTAGTAGTGAGCCCATTTACGGGATATTTGAGGAAACTCCAGCACTGTGCACTTTGTCTGCTCATAGAAAATCAGTAAAGTTAGAGTTATGAAACAAATTTTAATGCTCATTCATAATTTAGCCAGACGATTTTACAAAAAGTGAAACGGTAGTTTATTTTTTTCTGTTTTGACACAATTAACCATGATTAATTACAGAATGTGAAATGGGCGATCTGTGTGGCTGGCGTGTATCAAAATGACACTTCAACCCCACCAACAGACAAAATAGGATGAAGCAGTCTAAATAACTTGAACTCGGACATGAAACAAATTTGTTTGAAATTACCTACGTGAATCCTTGTCACAGAATTCGTGGTAAAAAGCTCAACATGCTCAGGAGGGAGTCTCAATTACAGAATGACTTTTGCAATAAGATCAAGTCCATATGATTTTGCAGTTCGTTAAGCATGGTTAATTTCTGGTGCCAAGTACAAGGAGCAGTAAGTAATCTCAACACATCTGGCTACACAGTTGTCTCGCCATGTTTCCGAAGATAATCAGAGCTGAATGCAGAAGTTGCCTCACTGGTGACTTTTAAAGCTCGTGAATACTAAAAAAAAATCACAGCACTTGAAATTTTTCTGTTAATTGAAACAAAGGATGGGCAAGTTGCGCTCTATTAAATACATAAGGTTAAAATTAGTAAAAGTGGACGACGTGAAAGACTCTCAAAGACCATATAACTATAAGAAACTACACCTTCAAATATTTAATTGAGTCTACAAAGAAAAAACAATTGAGAAAAGAAAGCGCTTGAGGATGCGAGTATTTTAGATGAGCGAGCACAAAGTTACAATTAGTTATATTCTCATAGCAACAACAGTTGTCTCAGCTGAGAGGAGAAAAGAAGGTATCTCAGAAACAAAATAATAATAATACCCTTATAAAAAACAAAATGAAAGTAGTCATTCGAGAGTAGTTCACTAAATAATCTTTTTTTTTCAGATAAGAGTAATGCACACAGTCAATTCACTGATTTCATAGAATAAATTAGACCAACCTTAGTACAAGCAATTGTGAAAAGAAGCGGTGCGGCAGCGATCATGAAGATGAGAGGCGATGTAGTCAGGACTGGCAACACGACGTTCCAAACAGACGCTAGGGCTGCCTTCGCTTTCGTCATACCACTGCTACTGCTACTGCTGCTACTGGTGCTTTGGGATGCTGAAGAACTTTTCGCAACGTTCACGTCGTTGGTCTGAAAAATGAGATATTGACATTTTCAAGTCGTTAATCTGAAAAACAGAATAGTAGAGATTCAACGACGTCTTCACATGATATTTTCAAAACAATCTAAAAAATAGATACAATATAAGTAAAAAAAGCTCCTAACAAGGTTCAATGCAATAGCATCCAGTTGCTTTCCACATGGTTTGTAACTAAAAAGGTACACCCATTATTGAGAAAAAAATTTATAAAATATAAAAGCGAGTCATGAGTGAACCTTCAACTGTAGCAACAGCACCGTCTCTATACGTGAAAGCCGCTAGTAAAAATGTAGCATATGCCATATTTACAGCTCGTGATAAGATTGAAATGGTTATTCCATGTTTCATTCTTTACATTTACATAAGGAAATTTGAGATATTTTAAATTGTATAAGGCTAACAAGACACGCATCCCGCCATGTCGAAACCAACGTCTACTGTTGGAATACATAGCGGTGTATGTATCACTGAGCAGTGAGTCGAGACATGGGTAACTCTTCTACTTCCATCTCTTTACTTGTACATCATAATTTGATACACATCGTGAAGCTCGCAAGATACTTTTGTTCAGGGAAAAATAACTACATTTTGAACGTTCGAGTTTCCCAGTACTTCATTTGATATCCTAGTTGCCTTTATATGAAATGATTTGCGTATTTCTTAACTGATGTTTTTAAGAGTACATAACTCTCTTATACATGCCATCACAGATACGCATTTTACATGCCCTATGCAGAACCTCAGAGATGAAAGAATGTGAGCAGTAAACCTCGCTCGCTAAATAAGTCAAGTTCACAAGACTCCAGTCCTGTTTCTTTAACCTAGTGCACAGCGCAAGTGAAGAAATGGGTAAGAGGTACGCTAGCTACACGCACAGGCGATACCACTTTCTTTAAGCCGTTTCCAAATTATGTTCAAACAATATAATATACTGGCAGGACCCGTAGAAATTCCACGGTCAATATTATTGAAAACCAATGTGGACACGGAAAATAATTCCAACATAACCTATTCTAAACCGACATTACCCACCCTTGCTCGACATTACCCACCCTTGCTCG
>JACJUY010005396.1:25133-57873 GCA_014220935.1 Platorchestia sp. MABIK | reverse complement strand
GGTATGGGCGGCGTGAGCAGTGACACGCCCACGGTCACAGCGATGGTGATGAGCCACAGGAAGCAGCTGAAGTGCAGGTAGTGGACGTTGCCTACCAGCATCTTTACGGCACCAGGACGCGGGTCCGGAATGCCTGCACAAGTCACACAGGTTTCAGTTTTGGAGGAAATATATAATAAATTGCAGTGTGTTATCTATTCGCAAAATAACATTAATTTTTCAGGTCCTTCGAAGAATTTTATGGTGTAATCTATGTATTTGCAAGATACTTTGAATTTTTCCAGTCCCGTTCAATATTCTAAACGAAATTAAAAAAGGACAAATTCTCTCAGCTTTGATGCTGTAACTGCAAAACGTGTTTAAAGATCAGTGAATTGATGTGAGCTGATCTTCAGTGCTTTGCTACCAATTACGTGGCGTAATTTTATTTGTGTTACTGAAAATGTCAGCATCTGGTCATAGAGACTTCATCGAGCTTTTCGTAAAACTACCTAAAAATTTCGGGCTGGAAATGATTAACTTATCAATTGTGCGGCACCTTCCCAGTCTAACTTTTTCGCCACCTGCATGCATGTTTTTCGCCGCCCAAGTAATTAAATCGCTTGGGCGGCGAAAAACATGCATGCTCCGGCGAAAAGTTAGACTGGTTTGTATACAATCTTCATAAATTATAAAGGGAGAATTCGTGACGAGACCGCATTTAAATCTCCAATAAATAATTTTCATGTGCTGATTTGCGTCAAATACTGCATGGAGTGTGTAAGGCGAACGATAGATGAGGTTATGAGTTTAAGCTTCCCTAAATACAACAACGTAAATCTTCCTGAAGAAAATAAAAAAAGAAATGTGACATTTAGTGCGAAATTAATGGAATGGGGAACCTACGCATAAGTGCGTTTGCACATATTGTTTCTTGCGCTTAGAAACAAGATTGAAAGAAGTTCATGAAACAAGATATAAGTTGGAGAAAAAGTTGTACGAGTAGGTCATGAGAAAATGTACAGAAGTGAACCAGAAAAAGCTGTTATGTAACGAAACAAAAATCTATTCTATCACAACAAAAAGAAGGTATATCTAGCCTTCACATCGGGACCTCACATTTTCGCCTGGTAGCACTAATTCCTACAGATACAACTTTCATCTCCCCCCAGAAAGGGTGTTGAGCGAATCGTTGTATTTTCCCGATTGTTCAGTTTTACTCAATCTGAATGCATTTTCACTCTCCATTGAAGAGTGAATGAACGGAAAGGTACGATTTTTAAGTCAACACACAAACTAACAAATAATATCTAGTCAATAGCAAACATATACCCTTCTTTCAACTAAAACTCACACGATAATCGTTCAAAGAACTGAGAGAGCAGGGATTTTTTTACAGTCCCATTTCCTGAATGAAAAATTAATAATTTCTACGAAATAAACGAGTCTTTGCGATATCCCCTCACTAAAAGCATCGCACGCTAAAAGTGCTGAAAACTCTTTAGTCATTGTCTAGGATGCTAAATTAGATCAACAAACGTATAGCGACAGTTGCGGATGAACTTCTAGTAAACTTCGCAGGAAATTTTTGCAATTTGCACTACGCTACAACATGCAACTCTCAACATTTTTTTCCAGATGGTTGAAGCGAGGGAGAAAACATGAATATTCTACAACTGCTGAGGGACTTGTAGCAGGGCACAGTTGTAAGGCGTGAAGAGGATGGTCGAATGGCATGTTGCACTACCGTGACATTGATGGCCGTAACTTTATTGTCGTTATCGACTGAAGTGAGCAATGACTTGCGACCCAGTTCGTTGCTGAGAAAAACCATACTGCAAATCAATCTTCTGACTAATCGGTGATTCCAGCAGACAAACGGGTAATGAAACTAGAAGTCCCAAACTACAAGCAGTCTAAAAAATTCTTCAATTAATCGCTATCATAAAATATCTAACCTCATTTATTCTCCAAACCCAAGTTTTACTATGCCACTAAACAGCGTAGCTGGTCTGTTGTGGACATTCAAGCGATACACAGTGAACAATCTCAAGGCGATGCCACGTTAACACTTGACCTGCGAAATGACCCACCGGTGGTCACTGAGGGGATTTTCATAATGCTGCTGACTGACCAGCAGTTACATACTAAATTTTTACAAATAATTAATGAAAAATAGTTGAAATTCCGATCTATTTAATGTTGTTTTCAAAATTGATCTCTAAAAATAACTATTTTGAGTTGAATATTGAACTTCAGTTTGACGAGTTAAATCCCAACGCTGAAGCAATCCTGATCAACAGAACCCCTGAAACTAAATTGTGGGGAAACATTCGCATTAGAAACATGTTTAGAATACTAGCAAAGTCGGGATGCTTGTTTGCAGAAAACATTGCAGGGTGGAGCACGACTCACCTGTGCCGCATGCAGGCAGCAGGTACGAAAACTCCACAGCGAACCTGATGAGGCCGATGACGAGTCCCACCATGAGGCCATAAAACGCGCCCTGCAGAGACATGTAACCTGAATTACGTTCTTTTAATGAGCTGTTGTAACATGCTTCAGGCTACTAACAAAACGATGTAAAAGCCATCCAAATGTTCCAATAATGTAAACGCCACTTCAACAACTAAATTTTCAGCAATTGGCCAAAATAACAATCTGAAATGAAAAAGGAGCACTCTGGATTCAATGCAAATAACAAACCCTAATAACAGTAATACGTCAGAAAAATGCACTAGTAAAATTTAACGATTATAAACAAATAACGCCCTACACAAGCGCTAACAGAGCATACGAGACGGTACAAAAATTCATAATCACGCCTAGTTATTTCTTCCGTAACATTTAGTTTGTTGAAAGAACCTATCGGGAACGTTTTATTTATCTTTTGTTTTCCGGAAGACAACACAAGATAGATTAAAATGCGGTGAAGGTTTGGGGTAGATCACATGACCAGTAAAACAAGGACGTTGTTGTACAATACTTGACGAAGGAGATCCGAACCACGAAGTAGGTGCGACCTCAAGCTAAGCGTCAAACCATGCAGCTATATTGACATGGTTACTTATGGGGCACGAGTTAAGTATATCTTATGATATTTTATGAATTATATCAAAAAATTCCACTTCAAGTTTTGTTACGAGTATGAAATGACTAACCATGAATGAAGTTACCATCGGAAATACTTAGTCAAATATGGAATGAAAAACATTACAACAACCTATAGGACATCGACACAGGTGAGTCGATGCTCGCCATAGCCGTGTGTGTATGGGACCTGACTCCGTGCGGGGAGACCCGGGTTCGAGTCTCGGCGCTGGTGGCGATTTTCTCTGTTGGGTATAGGAGAAAAATTCTAAGCACAATACCCCTCTCTACCCAGGTGTCTGAAATGGGTACCGGTCTTTGACTGGGGGAAAGCGTCATGGCGTCCTGGTGTTAGTTATAAGGCATTTGAAAAACCAATGTAAAAGGTGATTTGTATCATGCTTCAATTGGAAATAAAGCATCCGTAGATGCCGATGTTGTTTGTTTTGTTTGACTCAAAACGAAGAGAAATGCACTAATGAACTGAAATAATACTACATGGATTGTATGAGGGATACTTAAAACTTGGAAAAACGGAAAAGATCATCTGCCAGGTTCATCAACCTTCGATAGTTCATAATAACTGATATTTCATTAATAACCAATAGTCCATCAAAAACTTACAGGTTCGTTGGTCCTGTCCCAGAAGATGGCGAGGAGGTAGACGGCGCAGATGGGAGGTGCCAGGAAGGACGAGATGCTCTGGATGTACTCGAACAGCTGTGATGAGCCGGAGTTTCTGGAACATACAGGCAATATTAAACAAGCACATAAATTAGATTTCTTGAAAAACATAAATTCAGAATTTGTTCCGCGTTTCTTAAACGGAAAGGAAAGTTGATCCTTCCAAGATTTTATTCAAAAAAAAACTTTGATACAAAAAAGGTGTTATGAATCATTGAGAAAATCTAACAATGCTGAACGCAGCGAGTATATATTGTGTGCCCACAATTTTAAATCAATTGGCTATTGATTATGAGCTAGTTTCAATCTCCCTTTCCACAGCAAAGATCATTAAAGAGAGGAGGGAGGTGGGCACCACTTAACATGGAGTTAACACTGTCTCCGTGCACAAGGTGTATTCCCACACAGGAACCTGTGCGCAAGTAACTTAGTATTAGTAACAGTACGTTAAGAAATAAGTTAGGGAACAAGATAAAAGTTGGAGGAAAAAGCCAGAGGAGGTGCTAAAAAACAGAGCAGCAGTGAACCGAAAAAAGATGGTCCTTAACAAAACAAAGTAAGAAAACATTTTATTTCAACAAAAAAAGGCTACCTACTTTCAGCTCAGGATCTTACAGTTTCCTCTTGGGAGTGCTAATTCCCATAGATACAATTATCGTATACCTCTGAGGGGAATTTCAAATGAAACAATGCAAATGATGGGTAGATATAATGAAAGCCGTCGGTAAAACAGCTTGCTAAATTTCTACTTTACACTGCACTTATCACCTATGATGTACTCATAATGTATTTAAAAAAAAATTAAAAATGAAGTTTGATTAGATTATAGATTAGATTTAAGGTTACTTCAAGCCTCCCTAACCGCTACAAAAAAAAGAGCGTATCGAAGAGAGGAAGGAGGAAGGCATCATTCAGTATGGATATTAGGGAATGCGGAATCTATGCAGATGGGGTATAGAAACAGTAAGATGAGGAAGAAGTTCATGAAACAAGGTAAAAGTTTAAGAAGAAAGTAGTAGGTTCTGAAAAATAGGACAGCAGTGAACCGAAAAAGGTGGTTCTTAGCATAGCAAAAAATATTTCATTCCAATAAAAAGAAGGCCTACCTAACTCTCAGCTCGGGCGCTCACACATTTTCCCCCTGGGAGAAACAAAGTTTGATTCAAGATGAAAACATCATTTTCAGAATAATTGACGGTGGACTACTTTGCTGGGGTGCAGTGTAACATGGCGATAATTTGATGCGATAACATGATACGAAAAATACATAGCACAAATTGAACATGAGTAGCAATTATCTTAACTATCTTTGCACAATCATGTTAATGAAACGATAAGCGTGTGATATATAGGAAGCAAATATGATGTACAGCGCGCAATAGAATAAATGTCACACGCTTCACTTTCACTACTAAATCACAAGAATCGTATCTGTGCAAGGTGGAGATGCAGCCAAGAGGTCGAAAAGCGCCACAGGTAATTGAGTATAGCAGTGCACTGCAATATTAACTCGATGTGAGGTCAGATCAATGAATTGGCAGTGAATATTTTGTATAATGTAGTTTGCACTGAGCACATTAATTAATTTATTATAAATTAGTTTTAGCAAATTTTGCTAAACGCCATATTTAGGATGAAGGCGCCATTTAGTATGGAGTTTAAAGGAAATGTGGAATCTATGCACAAAGGGTGTTCCCGCAAAGGGCCCCGTGCGCATAGGAACAGTAAGGTAAGAAGGAAAGTTATGAAACAATATAAAACTTTAAAAAGCATGTTAGAGGGGCTGAAAAACAATACACCACTGAACCGAAAAAGATGGTCCTTTACAAAACAAAAGCGGCTGACAGAAAGCGGCTGAGACCAAACTCCCATCGCACACCATAGCTTCACACGACCACCAGAGCCGCACTGACTGGATGACGGGGATCCAAATGACGGAGATGACGACGAGCACGACGACGAAGCAGCGTCCCACGATGATTTTCTCAGTCTCCGAGGCGCGGTCGCGGAACTTGGACCACACGTCAATGGTGAAGATGGTGGACGCGGAGTTGAAGATGGAGGTGAGAGATGACATAAGGGCTGCCAGCATCACGGCCAGCATCATCCCCGCCATCCCTGCACCATCATCAGGTTATGACATGCCCTCTACTCATGAGGTACCAGATGTTTTATAAGTTTCTTAACTGAGAATATTTGTCTCATTAGATTCCTCGTGTTGAGGGTAGGTGAGGTAGGTACTTCTTCGTATTATGAAAATATAGATTGTGAATTTGAGCGCATTGAATTTTAATAAGGGGAAAACTAATTATCAATCGATATCGAAACAAATTGAAGAATTTTTGTTCATTATACCAAAACTTTCACTGAAAACTGGTACAGCCGTTGCTACGTGAGGTACCTGGTAGCAAAACAAAGTATCACTTTATGGCT
This sequence comes from Platorchestia sp. MABIK, assembly GCA_014220935.1. Classification (NCBI taxonomy): domain Eukaryota; kingdom Metazoa; phylum Arthropoda; class Malacostraca; order Amphipoda; family Talitridae; genus Platorchestia; species Platorchestia sp. MABIK. Next base: position 51,687 of record JACJUY010005396.1, on the reverse strand, counting down.
CACATTTAGTCTTTTTCTATTGGTATATTCAACTGAAGAACCGTTCTTGGGAATGGTTCATTGCAAACGTTCTAACAAATTCAAGGTGCTGTCAAGTAACAACATTTCTATGAGAAGTAAATTCGATTGTTTTTGTGGTTGTAAATTTACATCAGAAAATTCTCGAGACCATCTCACTTAATGTTGAAAAATATAACACGTCAACGAGATCACCATCACATGACAGCGTCATTTGTAACACAACACAATATCCCATACACCGCGCAACACAACACAATATCCCATACACCGCGCAACACAACACAATATCCCATACACCACGCAACACAACACAATATCCCATACACCACGCAACACAACACAATATCCCATACACCGCGCAACACAACACAATATCCCATACACCACGCAACACAACACAATATCCCATACACCACGCAACACAACACAATAACCCATACACCACGCAACACACGTCATGAAATGCTAGAAGTATACGCAACATTTTAAAAGCTTGACAAAAAATCAAAATCATACCAAACTCGTCATTCCTACCGAAAACCGATGATAGCTGCAACTCCTAAGCGTTAGTTATCAAATGAAGACCATGACTCGTACTCTTGCATCAATAATACGAATTTCTCATGCCTTCACGACAAACGTATTCCTTCAACGTAGCCTTCACAGATGCCTCAAATTCAATTTTACCTTCACATTTCACCTATACTCACTACGCTGGCATTATTAGAATTGTATATACGTGAAAGCATGGTCCTCATTCGTACGTCAAGCATTTACCCTATTACCACTACCCCAAACAACATCTAAGCGCATTCTGATTTGTACTGATACCTGTGGGCAGCAACTGTATGACGAGCTCAGCGTATGCGATGTTGGTGCAGCCTTTCTCGCTGCCGCAGATCTTGGTGCACACCTCTGGGTCCGCGCAGGCAACCCGCTCAGGGAAGAGGATGCGGGCAGCCATCCCGGGGAACACGAGCAGCCACAGAGGCAAGAACTTCAGCCACGCAGCCAGGATACAGCCGCCCTTTGCATGGATCATGTTCCTACTGGCCAGCGTGCGTTGGACGATAACCTGCGTGAACAACATTCAAGTTCCTGGTCATAAGAATAATTGGAAACGCTTCGAAATGATTAAAAAACACTGCAAAACGTTTTGAAATGCCTCATGTGTACTGTTCACGGATTTTTATTGCGGGAGATTTTACCATAAATATTCTATTATACGTTGCGTATATTATATGTACCTCCAATCACATTTTAAATAAAAGAATCCGCAAGTCTGCAATCGCATTTTCAATAGGAAAACCCGCAAGAATAAGCTACCAAGTCTATAAACCACGCCCTTTCTTCCTGTGTACAACACGTATCGCGCACTTCTCACCTGGTCAGTGCACCAATACCAGATAGAATTGATCGTGAGCCCGAAGACCATGCCAGTCCAGGGCAGGTCGGACACGCCGGGCTCAGGAGAGCGCAGCAGGTGCATGTAATCGGAAGGAGGCGACCCACACTCTTTCCCTGCCAGGTCCTTGGCGCGTACCTCTGCCGTGGCGTACGGGTACTTGTCCACCAGCTGCTGGTACCCACCCACAGCGTTGAATGCTGCACAATCAAATCTTTGTAGGTTTCGACTCTTTGAGATCCAATAGACAGTATAATATTAGCAAGATACTTGCGACACGACCCACCGGTAGGTCGGGCTTAGGTTTTTCCTGCTGCGAAACGACCCATCAAAGGGTCGTTTTAAAAATTCTAACAATCTTTTTTAAATTAAGAATACTTAATGGGCCCAGTTACTGTTTGGTATTTACAAATTTGCTAATCACTTTTGACTTTAAATTTGAGTTGAATATTGAACTTCAGTTGAACCCATCGCAGTCAACGTGGTAGATTAGATCATTAGTTAGTTTAAGCCTCCCTATCCGCAACAGAGGCGATCCAAAGAGGAAGGCACCATTTAGTATGGAATTAAGGGAACGCAAAATCTATACAGAAAAGGCACAGAAACAGCAAGTTGAGAAAGAAGATTATGAAACAAGATCAAAGTTGAATAAGAAAGTAGCAGATGCTGAAAAACAGGATAGCAGTGAACCGAAAAAAGATGGTTCTTAACATCACAAAAAATTGTATTTCAACAAAAAGAAGGCCTACCTAACTTTCAGCTAGGGCCCTCACATTTTCCCCATGGGAGTGCCAATTCCCATAGATACAATAGTTGTATCCTCCTGAGGGGTGGGTCTCAGAGATCAAATAGTTGTATCCTCTTGAGGGGAATGAATACTCGGAGCTCGGGGAAATGTTCCAAAGAGGACGTGTGTAGATGAAAAAAAAATGCAGGTCGTAAATATTTCAAAACTAGATTGAAGAAGAGGTTGCTTTCTTAGTTCTTGTAAAGACAGTACAATAAAAAATAAAAATTCCTAACAATGGAAAATGTTTTGATCGAAGCCCACCTAATGAGTATGTACTGGATCACATTGAAAGGTCAGTCGCGTAATCCACACCGTGCAGCAAGTAGGAAAATTCAATTGTCCATTAGAGGGGTAAAATTGAGAACATGAATGACTACTACAAAAGAAGTAATGTAGGAAAGTGTTAACAGTAAATGTAGGTAGCACGGATATGTCTAAAATGTGTCAAGTGGCTCTGAAGTACGGTATGCCATTTCAGTTACTTCCAGTCGGTGGTATGAAGTCTATTGGAGTACGAAAACACCTAATTCGAAGCCAATAAAACCTTTTCACGAGTAAATATTACGCCCAAGAGAGTCAGAGAACACGAAAGTGATAAAAAACATATCCAATAATAGTACCGAAGGGTGTTTCGACATTGACATTGGAGCACGGAGGCGAGCCCTTTACTGAACCGTATTCAGCCACTCACACATGACCATCAAAATGAAGGACCCGAGGATCATGAGAATGGTTTGCACGAAGTCAGTCCAGATGACAGCAGAGAGCCCCCCAGCGATGGTGAAGAGAGCTGCTATCGCGAGCAGGATGAGGATGCTCAGGTACAGCCACTCATTGGTGAGTTTGTTCAGCGACAGCTGGATGAACAGCGCACCAGCGTACAGGTCAGCCTGCCCATGTCGGTGTTGTGTTAGTCTTAGCGTGGGTCATGGTAGAGAAAACAAGGTAAAGTCATTTCTAAGAGAAAATAACGCATCTCCGCTGGCTCGGTTAACAAATAGAAAGGCTTCATTTCAACCTGGCTAGATGACGTCACTGTTGCGACATGTCGTTAGGCCAATAGTGGCTCTAGATTTGGGGTTAGTTAGCAATGTTGCCAGATGCAATCTGAGCGCTGCTATTGGTTCGATGCCTTGACGTCACCATTGCTACACTGTCGACGAAAAATGACTGGCTTGACGCTACCTTGTTTCTTCTACCGTGGTGTGGATTTAGTGTGGATTGGATGCCTGTGCATGATGTAAAACATAGCCAGCAAAAGTATGGGAATTAGTGAGCGGTTTTCTTCTGGAGAATTTAATGAGATATTTATGAGAATTTCTCGCCAATTAATTAGTTTTCCTGATGTACAACCGAGTATTAAGTTGTCAAAAAGTTACATTGCTTTAGGAAACATTGAATAAAAGCTGAAAAAATTGAAAGGGTATACCCTTTCATAACATAAAAATTTTGCAACATAAAAATGTTAGAAATTCTCTGATTTTTCACTAGAAAGCACTTGAGAGTTGGAAAACGAGGTTTCAAAGTTATTCTTAGCTTGATTTACCCTAGGAAAACACGACATTCAACTTGTAGATTTGGACCTTTTCCTAACAGAATTTTATAAGACATTTATAAGAATTTCTGGTGAAATAATTAGTTTTACCTGATGGTAAATTAAGTACAGAGGTTAATTAGATTCGAAAAGGAGGCATATCAGAACGGAGATGGAGTTTGTGAGTAGTTTTTTCTTCAGATGAAAAATAAAAGGCAGGAATTATTTAAATGCCAGTAGGATAAATCGCTGGAAGGAAGACGATTTGCTTAAAATGTTTCGTACACAATATCCAGTCTGTCTGCGAAAAGTAAAAGTAAACGTTGAGGCCCGATTAGTGAGCTACCACAAACAAAAAACTTGAACTGTTCAAAACCAAGCGTCAGACTTTTCAAATCTGCAGCTGTGCAGTGCTTTTCAAATGCTCGTTAACACTTGAAAGAATGAATAAAACATAGGATTGGTGGCAAAGATCTACATGAAATGCAAAACTTATGAATCTTTATGGATCTCACCGAATTAGAATCAAAATCTCACTTATCACAATGTCAGAGTATTTGTAGACCCAATTTAGTACCACATGCCGAAAGCTTCGCGAAACTTTAATCTAAAAGTGTCAAGTACTGTATACTATCAATTTTGATAGAATTTCGCATTGGAAGCTTTGTGTTGTATTTATTTTCACTAAGTAATACATATAAGTAAAATTGACATTTATCTTCTTCAAACTAGAATATTGTATAACCCTGAGTGATAATAAATATACATTAACGTAGCTGTTAATTTTCATATTTCATTATATTATCACATCTGCTGATAATATTGTTATGTAATTTCACGTAAACAAATAATTACAATTTATAAGTTATTCCTGAGCCAAAACCCAGCAACTCGGGAACAAGGCGTAAAATTGAAAGTTCTAAATTCTTGAAGTTTTACTTGCTGGACTTATGTTCAAAATAGTCCAAAAGTAGTATAAAATGAAACAAAGAAAACAAGCTTATGGGAAATAATAGATCCAAATTTGCCGGGGTGTACGATGCAATGAAGAAATTAGTCGACTTGCTTTATAAGTCGACTATGAGAAGCATTCAATCACGATTATAAGCGGTCAAATTTTGGTTTCGGTTATTGATAGAAAGTCTCCAAATTGTTACATCACACTTACATGTATTTGCGAAGCATATGCTGTATGTTCAAAATAGTCAGCATTAAGCCAGGGATGTTTCATTCAGATGAAATAGGAAATTTAACTGAATGTGTAGCGCATTGTCATAGTCAAACAGAAACTATTAAAGAACCTCTATCAAATCGGATGACAGATACTTCAAACATTATCTTATTTTATCAATTTCGTCAAGATTTATCCACTGTTTCCGGTGTTCAGTTGGAAAATTATCTCAGAGAAACTCTGAGTTAGTTCAAATAGCATTATAAGGGTACAAAATTTTAGTCTAAGTTGCCACAACTTGCCACGATGAGCATCTCAATGAGGCGAAACGGCAAAAGGAGAACAATGAAGAATAAAAAACAAAGTTGCTCGAGAAGGTCGGTTGCATGGCACACCGACCTGCCCCACAAGAGAGGAAGAGAATGAGAAATAATATCTGCCTCATTACAAATCTAAACCCACAACAGACTCCTACGGCAAGAGTAAATGATTTTACAACAGGCAGCTATGGCGGCCACCGACGAGCGTAGGTTGCCCAAGAAACGCTGACGAGGACTGACACTACCAACGTGCCTCCCTGAGAACAAGACTATGCACTTCAGTGCGCCCTCCCGAGGAGTCTTACTTTCGAAAAGAAGTTCAAAAGCGATTCTTGTACATCTTACCGATATTTTAGTGAAGACATAGAGCATCAATGCCAGAAATGAGAGGTAGATGCGAATCCGTTGCCCACCAAACCTCTCCCTCAGGTACTCCGGCATGGTGTACACGCCAGAGCTCATGTACACAGGGACGAACACCCACCCCAACAGCATCAGGATATAGATTGCCTGAAAGAAAGCAATCCAGTGAAAACATGCTAATATAAGAGAAAAAAGTGTTAAGTACAATCCTTTTTTCAAGTTGTGAAGTAACATTACGCACTGCAAGCGTGAACGACCACGAAACTAAGAAAAATACGGAACTCCGCCGACAGCTTGTGCACAAATACTTCAAAATTCCTGAAACTAACTTATGCTTTAACTCGGACTCCTTATAGCTGGTCATCCTCAAACGTGAACGACTTTTCCCTAAAGTGAAACTCCTTAACCTCAATTTTATTCATGTTTATTTTTAAATGCGTTGCATTGAAATACTAAAATTACTATTATCGTTAAATGCTCCATTACATAATTTCATTGTTTATTTTTTTACCTTACAGAATATTTTTTAAACTTAGCAGCTTAAATATTTCAATTCACCCGAAATCATGGCATGCAATTTCAATGAAAAAAGCTAATTCAAAAGTGCTTGATGAACGAGAAATTGTACAAAATTTATAATGGCATAGATATTAATGTCCTAATGGGGTGAGGATAAGATTGAGATGACTAGTTTTTATCAGAAGCAGGGGGGTATTCACATAAAAATTAGTGATCAGTAACAAAATAAGAAGTTACAAATGAATATCGGATCAACATGTCATTCGTAAGTGTAGAACGTCGACAATTAAAATCCTCCTGAAACATAAAGCTTGAAACACGACACGAACTTTAAATCTGACCGCTAAATTATGAACATATCCGTAAGATATACAAACGTGGCTGTGAAAGTACGGGAGGATTTTTAACTACGGGTCCTAAAAAAATCTCTAACAACTCCCACAATACCGAATGAATCGTATAAAAACAAGCATTTATGCAATCCTGGGAAAAAGTAGTTTTGCTTCGATTACTTTTCGAATACAATTTTCTTCATGTGCCGCCCTCTTGAGCGCAAACAAGAATAAGCACATTACCCAGGCTGCTTCAGTGCGGCGCTGGTGTGATTTGGTCAGATATACTGGATTTATACCTAGATGGAAGCTTTTGAGTGGGTGTAGGCTTTTCACGATAAATTCTTACTTCAGGGAGTTTACCGTGAAAAGCCTAAAAATCTACCAGCAAACAAAATAGAAGTAGTATTTTTTAGGATAGCGTGAACACTTTCTTTTTACAAAATCCATCCAATATTGCGGGATTTACGACAGATATTTTCACACGTGCTTAAAAATCCCCTTGTACAAGCTGCAGCAACACAAGTGAGCCTGGCACTGACATTGAGCTCAAAGCCCGCGACGCCGATGCCGGACGCGGCGCCGGATCCGGCCAGGCCGATGAAGTGGCCGGACCCGATGTTGCTCGCGAACAGGGAGGCGCCCACCTGTGGGGTGCGAGAGGGTCAACTTACTGTTGAAAATTCAAGTTTAATTTGAATAAAGTTCAACCAGTTGGTCAGGCGGTAACCTGGGATCCACGATTACACCAAGGTTGGGATGTCTCATTATACACCAAACTGAGAGGTGGCACTACACCCCAGGCTGGGATATCTCATTGCACACCAAACTGGGATGAGGCCCTACACCCCAGGTCGGCATGTGTCCTTACGCACCGGACTAAGAGGTAGCACTACACACCAGGCTTAAATGTGTCACACACCAAATTGGAATTAGACAGCCTAACCTAGAGTTGGGTGGTTTGGACTAAAATGTGGCGAAGATAAAACGATGTACGAGGCCCCTAGAGTTAATAAGTTCAGTGTACCACTGTCATCCCCAAAGCTCCCTCTGTCTGGAGAATAAAACGTAGGTACTGAAAGAGAGTCGAAAAATGGTCAAATACCGTTATTAGTCGCTGAGATACACGGGTTTTAAAGCCGCCAAACTTTTAAGCCCTTTCCTGACGTATTTTCCTGACTAGGTACCGTATGATTTTAGGGCCCAATATGTAGCGTTAACACTTGAACTGCAACGTGATCCACCGGTGGCATATGAGAAAATTTTCATAATGCTGCTGATCGACTTACATTCACAATTTTGATAAATACTTAGTCAAAATTAAATGCAGGCAAGATTTATTTAATGTCCGTTATTTTCAAAATTGATCTCTAAAATTAACTCAAGTTTCAGTTGGATATTGAGCTTCAGTTTAACCAGCCGCAGTAGACGTGTTAAGTCTCAATGGCACGGAATTCCTAAAAATTCGAGCATGTCACAGACCATGGTCTGAAGTGGGAGGTATTGTGCAAATTGGGTTGCAGGGTAGTGACAATGTCTGGACTGCTTTAGTGATTAAATTGTTAATTTCTTTGACCTTCTGATTGCGGAGACTAAGCTTTCCGGTAAAAATGTAAGAGCCAAAACAACTTATGTTCAGAGTTAGAATTTTATCTAATTTCACATCATTCACTTTGCTTCTTTTAGGGACTCAATATGGCTGGCCACCGATCGCTAGAAGACGGCAATTATTTGAATTCCACGTTCATTTTCTTCAAGGCAAAATTTCACCGCATGCCCAAAGACAACCAACATGCGGGTGCTGAGTTTAACTCTTGTATTAGCGGAATTTCTTTTTATTGAAATAAAATGGGAACATGACAACGTACTGAAGTAGTTTCTTCTCAGTCTAAGCGAGAGAGCATGCATGTATCTGTTCTGTGTTAGAAAACTTAATGGAGCAGTTTTCAAGTTCCTGCCAACGATTATTCATTGAAAGATAAAGCACGTAATGTTCAAAAAAGAATGAAATTGCGAAACTAGAATAGCTTCATAAACTTTAGAATAGCGATGAAGAAAACTTTCACGAAGAATAAAAAACTCATTTCACACGAGCAAGAAAAGATTATAGATTAGGTTATAGGTTTGTTTGAGCCTGCCTAACCGCTACGAAAAAAGCGTATCGAAGAGAGGAAGGAAAAAGGCACCATTTAGTATGGGTATTAAGAAGCAAAATCTATACAGAAGAGGCATAAAAACAGTAAGCTGGGAAAGAAGTTCATGAAACAAGATAAAAGTTGAAGAAGAAAGTAGAAGGTGCTGAAAAACAGGACATCAGCGAACCGAAAAAGGTGGTCCTTAACATAGGAAAAAACATGTTATTTCAATAAAAAGAAGGCCTACCTAACTCTCAGCTCGGGCCCTCACAGATTTTCCCCTGGGAGCGCTAATTCCCATAGATGCAATAGCTGTATCCCCCTGAGGGGCACGAGCAATAAAAACATGCGCATAAAGCGCACAGGGCGCACCGAACATGGAAAACAACCATAGCCTGAGAAGTTGAGGCTGGGCACGGTACATGCAGTAAGAGCCGGAAAAGTTTGGCCAGCGTTTCCGAGAACAACTCACGGGCAGCCAGTGCATGCTGCGGGACGCCAAGAAGTAGCCGCTCACTGAGCCCTTGCTGCGCCGCGACGACTGCAAACACAAAAAAATTATAAAACATGAAATTTGCCCTTAAAGTTGGAAATTACAATTGTTGTTTTCTACCGCACTTCGACTTTCTCGTAACAAATTTGGAGATGCATTGTATAAAAATAGTGAACAATGCGAAAGAAATTTAAATGTTCGAGTAAAAGTTTGTGAAATGTATTGAATAAAAATAGTGAACAATGCGAACTGGATGCAAATGTTCGAGTAGAAATTTGTGGCGTACTCTGTAAATATATGAATATAGACCTTAGTATATGATGTTTAATAACTTAGTCTTGACCCACCCACGATGAAGTGCTGCGAAGATCAAAGAAATCAAGCCAATGGTTTTTTATTTCTCGAAAACTCAAGCAAAGCATAAAAAAAGAATTACTACTATTATTTCCCCTCATTTTGAATGATAAAAATTTAAACTAGTCATTACGTCGAGCAAATTCAAATTACTACAAACTAAAACTAGACGAATTTTACTAGATGAGAAAAACAATTAGTTCAAAACCAAAACTGAAATCCATTTTAGCCAAAAATTGGAGCAACGAAAAAAATTAGTAAATATTATACATTCCGAGGTCACAATAGATAAAAACGATGCATTAGAGCGTCCCACTAACTTAAACAACACTTTTATCTAAAATTATTGCACATTATCCCTTCAGATCGGAATGGGAGTAGAAGCACGTGGGTAACCTCAGAAACAAAGGTTCTGGTCAAGGACCCAAACTGAGCACTGTTCAAAATCAGCAAGTGGACGCACTAAAGAGTATTTACATATAGTGGTAGTGACCAAGGTGTAATCTTGTCAGTCAGACCCCAACTGATCAATTCAATAACCAGTAACAGTTTTTGTGAATTGTATTTTTCTCTCTTGAGAAAAATCGTCCATAATCTTAACCTCCATTCCTCCGTTACTCATCTTCTATTTCTGAGACTCGCTATCTTGAGGAACCTTTCTTCGTTAGAGCGCAACTTTCAACCTTGATTCGCGGCGCAGCATGCTAACCAGTTCCTTCATGGAGACGCGTGTTCCACATTTCATGACCTTCACAATAGAAGAATATGTTGCCAGCAGCAACCCTGTCGACTGAGTTACTCTCTCGCGTCCTTGTCAGCTGACCGATGCCCCAGTTAAAGTTACAAATAAGCTCACTCAAGTCACACGTCAACACTGCCGCCAGACAAACACACAGGTCGTTAAGATCAATCAAACCGAAGAATCACGTTTCCCGCAGCTTGTTTTTTACTCTCCGAACGTTGAAGAGCATTTAGTATCACCTATTAACAGAACTAATAGATTCAGAAAATCCCTCCGGGTTGGTAAAGGATTTGGAATTTTCATTCAAATTTCTACTGGTACTTTAATTTTACAATCGCTCTGCAGCAGAACAAAATAAAAGAAACAAGGCTATGTAGCGTAAATGAAAAAGTATAGTTTGAGACCAACTTATCAGCTTTGTAGCTATTGCTCCAGTATATGAACCATCACACAAATTGTAAGAACAATCAGTTGAATACAGGAAGTATCGTTGAAAAACATCAATAGTTTCAAAATAGAAGCACAATCATCCATTGTGTTATCAGGTTCTAATAAAAACGTGCAGGGAGAGTTGAAGCTGCTTAGTTCATGCAAGGCCAACTGCCATGTTCTCGACATCCGCCATCACAGGGCTTACGAATTTCTACGAAGCTCGACAAGCGTACGTTCGTGCGCGCAGTGCTGTACATAAGTTTTGAAAGCACGTTCAATCACGCGAGAAAGATGCACTTGTTCAAAGACAATCTTACCACTATTATGATCATTACTATTATTATTATTATGATCATTATTATTACTATTATTATTATTGAGCCCAGGGCTGAACACCTGTTTCCGTGTTTCCGTCTAGTCCAGCGATTTTCACAAATATAGAAATAGTTTAAGTTCAGGTGGCCCCACGCAGTGAGCTCAAAGCATGAGCCAGCACAGCTTGTTAAGCTGGCAAAGAAAGCGGAAGCATTTCAATAAGACGGAAGGTGAAAAAAGAACAAAGGATACATGACGGACCCTCGTGCAAGGAGTTTGCTCCACTGTACGTCGAATTCCTTTACTAGAGAGAAGAACAGAACTAAATATTGATAGATAAAGTTGCCTAACTGTAAATCTAAACACACAAGACTGTTGCAACCGGTGCTGTTCATTTTTAGGCGAGTAGCTCGCATTGCCACTGAGCAGAGCTAAATCCCTAAGTACTTACCCGATAAAAAAGGAGCAGATTTAAAAATGCTATTGTTTGTCAAATATTATTGCTGGAAGGCTGAAATAGGTTTGATTGAAAAGAGCCAGGATTAAAGTTTTATTTCATTTCAATATTTTGTCTAATTGGCATACCTTTTAAAATAAATGTAACATCCCCCAATAAAAATTATGTTCTCCAACAATATTTGATCAAAATTGCTCATGTTTTTGATTCTACGGTAAAATAGTTTCAGATCTTTATCCTGCGATGAAATTTATTGATGAAATTGCATTTTAGATGGTTTTAAATAAAGTTCTTTTTAAGAATAAAATGAACAGTGATTTTCTCTACCTGTGTCGCAGCAGACAGTTTTATCCCTGATTTCGTTTTATTATCGTTAATTAAAATCGTTACCATATTAATTCTTGTTTATGTTCCTCTGGTTTGCCAAACTAACAAAATTATCCAAATAAAATCAAACTTTAAATGCTGCTCTTTTCAATGAAATCTATTTCAGCCTTCTGGCGCAAACATTTTACAAACTACAGCATTTTTAAATCGGCTACTTTTTAGCGGACACCCTGTACAAACACCGACGGCGACAAACACAGCCGGCAAAACTCGCGAGTGAAGCTCAGGAATCTAAAACATCCTCAACGAGTGATTAGCCCTCAAGAGGATATGAACAGCAATCCCCATCACCTCATCCTTCCCACTGCATTGGTATCATTCAGCACGGCAAGCATAACTCTTGTGACATGAGGGCATTCTCAGGTGACCGAATAATGTATGTCCGAGCTTTTCAAGACATCCAAGTAATGACTATAATTCGCTGCATCATTGTACGACTGTCATAACTCAAAAATTTCAAGTAAAGCGTTACAATGTTTATAAGATTGCTGAATTAATTCTGCGTCTTTTGGCAGTAAAGGCGTAAGTCCAAGTGCATTTTTGCCCGAGAAAATGGCGTTGGTTGATTCGTATAAAATTATTGAAGTTATATGACTTAGATACTTTAAAATGCTTCTCCTGAAAATCGCGAAATTTGAGTAACGACAGTCTTGCGATGATGTAGCGATTTGACAATAGACGATATGCAACTGCAAGTGTGACAAGATATTATAAAATAGAAAAATTCGAGGTGCTATTTGAGTAGGTTTTCGATGTGCCTATTCCAATGAGAGTCACACGAACGATAAAACACTGTCGGATAAGTGAATTCCATAACCATGTAAGTAAAAGTTAGCGAACTTTTGTAATCTTGAAAATCTTTAAAAATCGATCACGGTATTGAAGTGTATAACCAATGGTTCTTTGTAAATAAACTCTGTTACCAAAGCGTACAAAAAATGCTTACCTAATCGCAATCATTAACAAATTGACGTACCAATTGGTTGAATATTTCAAAAAATTATTTCAAATCCCGTGGTACGCCACTAGCACCAAATTGTCACGACGGGAGATTTCGCTTTGTCTCTTGTAAAACACAGAATTTTAATTGTAAAAAACAGATCATTCAACGAAAAACATCTAACTACAAAATCATGGGATGTGTTCATTGTTAAAAACTGGAAAATAATTTCCTACCAAGCTTCGATTTAGAACAAGAAATTACGGCTACACGTTTTGGTCCACAGCATAACACGCGCATTCTCATCAATACGCGAACCTTTCTATGTACAAAATTAAAATTATGAAAGCCGAACTAGCAAAAAAAGTTGCTGCCAATACTGCTGCAAGATAGATGGTACCGAATTAAAATATTTGAGCGGGGCCATTTTAAATAGCCAGGAGTCGATTTTTGGGACGGCTGTTGAAAGGTCACCATATTTTAATCACGAGAGATATATAAAAACATACACAGGTCCGTTTGCAACGAGATCATACACCATCGACCCTTGGTGTATGATCAAAATTTTGGGACAATCGTAATTTCCATTTTTAAAATCTATTTTCAGATTTTCGACTTGTCGGCTTTTTCATATTTTGTGCAGAATTACTTACTTTCACCCTTGATACTTGCAACAATTTCAAAGGCTATTGCACAAGCCTAAGCTCAAGTGTGAATGTAAGAGGAGACTGTCCTAAAGGGTTTTTTCATCAATACTTACAGCACTTATAAGCTTTCTCAAATTTAGAATAACAACTACTGTGCAGTGTATTCCCTTATACACTCACATTTTTCTCTGAATCATTTGTTCACTTGACGAAGTCAACTAAGGATCTTTTTTTGAAGCATTTCAAAAATTTAAGCAATACATATTATGAGCGTCTCATAGTTATCGGAACTGTTTCAACTTTTTTCTAAAAGATTGATGGATACAAGAATGATGTAACATGTACTCAGATGTTGATGACTACGTCCATCTCGTCAGGTGATCATTGCGAGAGAAATAGAACGAGACTTAGTTCAGAATTGGTTGGTTTCAAACCACCTAAGGTTGATTTCATACCACGATAAGGTTGATTTCATGCCACGATTAGGTTGGTTTCGTACCACCTAATTTAAGAAAAAGACATGATCGATAGACACCAAATTAGAGAAACAGATTTTCCAGAAATAAACGTAGCGTAATGTAATGAATTAACGTCGTCATAACACATGGGTGTATTTTTCGACGTTTTGTGGAGCACATGAAGGAATCTTATCAGACTAAGAACGAAGGCAGGTCCTATGTGTGAACAGGATATCCGATTGTTGACAGTAAAGCATCTGTTCATATCGTAAGGGGTTTCCCGACTACGGGAAAAGCGCATTCGTTTAGTCCACGTACGTCCGATAAAGAAATACTTTGTCCTTTCATTTTTGATAGCGTGTAACGTCAGTAAACCTCAATTAATCTCGAGTTTCTACTGGAAGTTGGTGATGGAATTTTAACTGCCTAATGAAGATGTTTCCATCAAATGCCAAGGCAATTATTTTTTCAAACGAAGTATGCGATAAAATGGAATACTAACCGTTAAAATTTACTGTCCACAAGAAGGCAGAGCTATCAAAAATGAGCAAAAATCTAAGAGCTTCTTAGTACAGCTAAAAAATGAAGCATCCGATATCAACTCACCCAAATGCCAACTCCGATGACGAAACCGAAGTACAGCAAAATCACGACAAGATCCGGCCACCCCAAGCCCTCGTACTTTGAAGCGCCCTCTTCTGCTGGACCCTCTGTGGTGGTGACGGTCTCCGCCTCCGACATTTTGAAGAAACCCCTACTGGTCCTAAGCTCTTACGATTAAAATTACTAATGCGTTAAAACTTCACACGAAAATGATGCGTCGTCCATTAATGGAGTTTTTGTTCTTGGTGTACCTTACACATCCCTGAAAATCAAGAGAACATGCGGGGTAGAGAACAGGGAGTGAAGTGAGAAATTTGTTTACGGTTAAACATAAATATCCGTAAGCGTTACAGGCGTAACTAGAGTCTAAACTGTCGAATAGTCGAACATTTGATATTAAACACTTAACAGCATGAAGGATTCAGTATATGAAGGATTTTTGAACAATCCGTTGGCAGCCCAAGTGAGATTTGAAGTAAAATGGAAAAAGAAAAATAGAGCCTGAGAGGCAGTGATTTTCTGAAGCACCTCTACAGGTCAATAAGTCATTTAAAATTGGCAACTGAGGCAATGGGCAGCAAGCAGCACCGACGAAAAGAGACACCATTAACGTTTGATTACCTTCAGCTCAGAGGAAATGCGAAACGATACAGTTCAATATTGAAACCAAATTATGAATTAAAAAGGATATATGGTATATTTAAAAACTACAGTTTATTGATGATGGGTTTCAGACAGCTGCAGTTCAAAACGTTCAATAACAAAGGATAATGGCAGTAATCTTGGACATCATTCTGTCACTGTACTTAACTTTGATAATGGATTTGGTTTTTGTTAGTGTAGTTATTTAAACAATTTTTAACCCCTTTTTCCAATCAGTTAAAGCAGATAGCACAAGGAAATTAAGTAAAGAATAGGTTGAAGTGACAAAACAAGGCCGCAAGATATTGATGTTTCGACTCCCGCTTATCGAACTGGAGTGAATGGCTCAAAAATATAGCCCAGGGGGGAAATAATTTTCATTGCATCCCATTTAGGATTTTCACTCATGAGCACTAACGAGTATGTCAACACTCTAAATAGAAAAATTGATGCAAGCAGTGGTTTTGCCTGTGGATAATAGCAATGACATGCTTACTGTACATCAAATCACAACTCTAGGAGGTCTCTAGAACAGGTAGTACATGCGCATGGACGTTCTAAATTCATTCAGGTGGCGAACAATGAGCCAATGGGTAAAAGTTGGTGAGCACCTCAAACTTTCCTTCACACGTTTCAAAAGACCCTATATCCCGGCGCGAAATGTTGTGCGGGCAAAAAGAGCATGTGTGCTTGTACTTCAAACCTCAACATCTCTAACCTAGCGTGTTGTCCGGATTGCGTGACTGGGACCAAATATGCTCTCGGTCGAGAATCGGGATCTCTAACTCAAAATTTACTTCAGACAAACAACAAAACTCGCACGCCCTTTTCGTTCTGTGCTTGATTTAATGTCAGAAAGAAAATTTTTGCTTTGTATTACATGTATTCTAACAAGAATGCAACTACATCATTGTTTCCTAACAAACGTCCCTGTCCTCTTATGCCCAACCTTCTCTGTTCCACTCACAGGAGAGACTATTTGTTTAAACAATGACTGCTTTGACCACAAGTACGCATTTTATCTTGACTTTAAATAATGCATTCTATCCTGACCGTACGATGTAATTTCACCGCCACATATATCTTTAAAAGTCTAAAAAAAGGACCCTAGACAAAAACCTTCAATACGATAACATCAAATTGTAACTATGGGTCGAAGAGTCCCACACAGTACATTTGGCGCTGCCGCTGTGCGCATTTTTTTTAATTTCCGGTGTGTGGGACACTTGCAAAGCTATGCATTAAATCGCGCGCCACATCGACCTTCGAACTTTGAAATTCGATCTACAGCGTAAGTAAGTATTTGTAAATATAAAGGAATTTCCTAACCATAAATATCAACTTTTGCATTGTCACCAAAATAGGCGATTCCTGTACATGAATTTCAAGTACCAAATTTTTTTGGTGGTGTGGTTGCTTGCATTAAGACGGTAACTGATTTTATCATGTTCAAGAGCTCAATTTTAAGCAGACACTATACGTTAAATTTATAAGTCAACGATTGATCTTGAATCGGAATTATTTAGATCATTTCTTCCAAGCTTCCTGTGGTGATGCTATACATGGCAACAGACGCACCACCTCGTTTGGAATAATTTGAAGTCCTTCAGAAATGTTCTGATGACAAAACACTCATAATCCTTACGAGAGAAACCTAAACTATAAGTAAATACCAAAAACTAAGCAAAATCATTGACGGAAAACAAAGTCTTTTTAGTGCGTCAGTTTTTGTAGTCATAATCTAGGGATCCTGAATACCAACCAACTCAATGATCGTACAGTTCTTAGGAGTTCAAAAATTCGAAACTACTGAAAGAGGAAATTCTCTAATTCTCAATAGCGATCGAGTTAGTAATATCCATGCTTCGATTGAGGCCTCTATTCACGCATCTCGTAATAATTTAACTAGACAGCAGAGCCACTTACTTTGTTTTGCAGGAGATCCGCTAAAAAAAAGCCCTGATGTGATGGCACGGACATCCTGAATTGATACCTAGGCCTCGTACCGGCTTCAGGCATTTCCGGACCCACGATTGAGCCACAGTTACTTTGAATCCAGACGCATTTCCACATAATTGAGAGGCAAGTCCGAAAATGACATGAAAAATGTTAACTTTATTTTCAATTCGTGGTCAATGTCAACCAGAAATCGAAGCACTAAAATAACTGTAGCCAGAAAAATGATTTAAACATGTTCAAAAAATTTCTTTTGAACTTTTATTGCAAGTTTCACTTAAAGGAGTACGTTGTAATGGAGGTTCAAACGTGCAGCGAGAGCCAAGTAATTCATAAAAACACCTCCAAATCAACTTAAGCAAGCAGAAAATAAAACGCGTCAACGAAACTTGTTCATTAAACATCAGTTTGAAATCTAGCTTAGCATAAATGTGGCAAATGGGAGGAAAATCGAGGAACATCGAACTTGGAAAATACTAGAACATTGTGATCCACAGCTTAGTTACAGACCTCAGGGAAAACAATTCAAGCCTCGCAAATTACCTAGTAATACGAGTATGTTGCACGCAAGTGCAGCACTCGAGGTTTACTTCCTGACGGATGTTTTGTCCCAGCAGAGACAGGGCTTCAGGAATCTTCGTAGTCGTTGCTGGTGTGCTATCTGTCAGAAATTTGTAATTTACTTCCCTCAATTTTCCATGCAATGCTGCATGTTAATTTCGTTGGAAAAATTACTATAGGTGAATGTATGGTTTACTGGTGTCTGATTTACTAATGTGGACAATCAACAGTACATAAAACTTGGGAAATTGAATTACAATGCTGACAAATGACAAACAAGTATCAAAATTTCCTCACCGAAAGAAGTCATTTTTTGCAGGAGGAACAAAAAATGTCAGTGAGATTAAAGGTATCAAAACGCCGCAATTTCGGTTCACTTTCACTTGATACAACTACAATACCTGACAGCTCAGGTCATGTGGAGACTGCTAAAACCTATTCTAGAACTTATGAAACCTTTGTACATTCTAGAAGAATGTGCATAATACCTATTACATTACCGAGATTTTCTATCAAATTCACAGGAAGTTTTTCAGTGTATACCAACAAATAAGATTAGCAAACCCCTCATGGACTGGACCCCCAACCTCCACAGTAACATGACGTAGCGCACCTCACCTGAACATTAACTTCAAAGCATTCATTATATCTCACTCCATCTACTGGTGACAAAACCATGCAGCATGACTGTCATTGGCCATAGTGCGTGGTTGCGGTCGGGGGGAAACTAACGCACCATTTCGAAAACAGTGTAGATAATATACGTCCTTCGCCCCATACTTGCTGGTGGTGCTCGGATAGTTTTACTACGGTTACACGAGAATTCAATAGCAGGACAAGTTTATTCTCATCAATATATGTGTGCTTTAAAATTCTAGCTTTAAGGTTGTTGGTTTTCGTTCGTGATTTTTTAATCATGTACTAGAGATTTTGAAAACCAGAGGAAATTTTAAAATGCCCACATATGAATTCATTAAACGTAGCAAATGTAAGAATTGTGGCAATGAAATTGGGAATCTGGCTTTTGGTAGAGTTATGAGCTGCCAGTTATTAGTTGTCTTTCTTTTTCTTCACTCATTCATTGTAAGCTTTGCCGATAAGTACTTATACACCAATAAACACTATAATACCATTCTTGCAGCGCACGAAGCATCACAAACACGCGTTCAAGCGAACGAATAAAACAACAGGTGATGGAAATTTTTAGCTCTACAACTCGAGTGACTTCGTTCACACACAGAAATGATGTTAATGACATTAGAATAGAAAGGTGCGCAAGGCAGCACTGCCATGCCAACACGACAGAGACCGGACACCTACCTAAACAGTGGTCGCTTCGTGTGAAGAAAGACTTCACTAACAGTAAGGTCACACGCGCCGTATTGCCACAGTGCTGTCAACATCTGTAGCATTGGCTTCGTATGGATTTACATCACTTATTAGAACGGATTATCACGTATTACTCATTTCCGTGCACGAGATCAACGAGTATTTGCAGTTTCTCGCGAAAATTCTTCGGGCTTTCTTTTCATTGCGTCTAGGAATTTACCTCACTGTATAGTGTACACTCGCAAAATAAATCTTAAACACATGCCAGATATAAAGCACATGACACTTGAAGTTTACTGCTGGATTGGAGTGTTGTCTAAGTTAGGCAGTGGGCAACAAAAACTTCAGTTCTGCCCACATCCAAGTGGTTGTCTCGCTCTCAACTATCGCAATGTAATGAACATAGATTAGAATTTAGGCCTCCCTAACCGCAACAAAGGTGTTTCAAAGAGAGGAAGGTCAATTTTGAATTTAGGGCGTCAACGATTTTGAAAATTTGTTTCCATATATACGTAATTGTAGACATTTTAACACGTTCCCCGCAAATTGGGCCACATGTGTACCAACAGGTAAATTGAGCATTTACGTGCCGGTATAAATGCACGACATCTTATCTGTTTCGCGACATTTTTTTAAAATAATTGTTAATAATTGTTAAATAATTGTTTTTTTTAATTGTTATCGCACAATTGTATTTTTCATATTGTATAGGAAAAATTAACATTTATTCAAGCTTGAAAATCGATTTCTCTATCCTGCTACTTACAACCTAACGAAACCAACAGTTTACAGCCGCGGAAACGCGGGGAACGTGTGAAGAGGTTTTTACATGAATGACATTTTACTTGCAAATGCTTACTTTTCGAGATATTTAACTTTGAAGTTATAAGAACGTCGTAAACAAAATTGAATAAACGGAGACGTAAATAAGAAGAAATACGGTATAGGCGTAACGATAGGGGAGGTTAGGTTAGGAAAAGTTAGGTTAGTTAAGTAAACTAACCTAAACTAACCCAAGTAAACCTAAAATAATTTAACTTAGCCATACCGAAACCGATGTTTACCGCCAAAAACTGCGCGTGTTCCGCATTCACCTTCCACCGGAAGAGCCACATCGAAACCACCGTTAATGCTATTCGTACCTGAACGTTACTTATGCTATATCTCGAAAAATAAACATTTGCAAGCACAATATCATTCTAGCAAAACGTCTTAAATGTCTCCAGTTACTCAAATACACAAAAAAAAAAAATTCAATATTGAACGAGAGGAGTGAAGAAGGCATCATTTGGTGTGGAGTTAAGGGAATACAGAATCTATGCACAAGGCGCATAGAAAAGGGGAAGTTCATGAAACAAGACAAAAGTTGAAGAAGAAAGAAGTTGGTTCTGAAAAGTAGGACAGCAGTTAACCAAAAATAGATGGTCAGTGATAAAACAAAAAACTCATTCTATTTCAACCTATTAGCTCAGGACCTCATACATTCCCCCCGGGAGCTCTAATTCTAATAGATACAATAGTTGTACCCCCCTGAGGGGAATTGCAATGCATTTTTGATGCGATTTAATACATTTACATTGCCTGGAGATCTGTAAGTGATGTTCGGAAAGAGTTAAAACTCTTCGATTAAGAACTGTACTCCGAGAATCGGCATTTTCAGACTGCAGGTAAAGTCTACCAGTTACAAGTGCTGCTAAAACAGCTACATGAAAGTCAATGTTTTACGTTTCTGAGGTCTAAATTCGTCCCATATTCAGATTCCATCTACGTAGATATTTCAATATAACCTTACCTAAAATAATCTCAAAACTGAGCAATTAGCATGACCTTAAAGAACGTTGCCCTCAGAAATTCAACACAGCAAAACAGTATTTGGAACGCCGAAAGTTTAAAGCCGAAGCATTAAATTGCATAGGGAAGCCACATTTTACACAATTCACATTAGTCCGAATCAAATTGCAATACTGCAAATACGCTAATAGCGACACTTCACAATTCAATAAATGCTCAAGATCTTCTAATCTAAAATTGAACCCGCATTTATGCGTTTGATTCTTAAAATGAAAAGTAAGGCGAAAATCGCTGAACGTATGGTCATTTTATTAATACAAATAGTAAAGTCTAAACGAATAAAATTGAACGTTTCGAACTAAACAGTTCATCCTCAGCAAAAGAAAAATAATTCTGCGACAAAACAAACGAATATGAGTAAATTAAAATTACACTATACAAAAGAATACTATGTACAACAAAGACAGAAAAAAATTGATCTAAAACTAAAAATAAAACAAAAACAATTAAAAACCTAAACTAATTATCACGTATTTGCTATGAAAAGAGGACAAGCACTTTGAGTATCATTTAGAGGGGGTTTGAGCTTAAAGATGTATAGCGACTCAAGGATGCGTAAATCAATAATGTGAGGGGCACCTGCAAGTATTTTGAAATGATTAACGGAAACAGGGACGTTACAGTTTTCAGCATGGGATCGAACAGAAGACAGTGGAGGAGAACCAAGAGGACGATCAGTTCTACAGCTGCGCCCAGCGTGCTCGGCTACTCTGGACATAAGAGTACGACAGGTGGAACCTATGTACTGTGATTCACAACGTGAACAACTAAACTGGTAAATCACAGAGGAGCACATAGCAGTGGGCAGCTTATCCTTAAGCAGAAAGGGAACCGATTGTAAAATTGTTGACAAGAATAGAATGAATTTTAAGTTGTGGAAAAAACTTGTTGATAAGGAGTTGAACCTCCTGATTTAACTTAATCGACTGGTGTCCAAAGTAAGGAAGCTTGAGGAAAAACTTCTGTTGATTACATGATTGGAGTGCCGGCGTGTGATCATAAATTTTTGATAAAAATTTACCAATTTGTTTATCGATAGTAAACAAAGGGAATCCATTCTTAAGAAAATATTGCCGTAAAAAATCGAATTCTTTATGTAAAAGTCGGAAGTTTGAACGCTCTATGGATAAGAGTTCGAATGCCACAGAGTTTAAAAGGAGTCGCACAAAAACTAAAATAACTAGTACCTAATCCTGAGAAAGTGCCTTTCCTATAAACAGAACATTGGAAACGATTATCAACTTTGCTAACATTGACGTCCAGAAATGGTAACCGGCTGTTTGTTTCATCTTCCCTCGTAGAATTAATATTCTTATGACGTGAATTCAAAAAGTTGTGAAAAAGATCCGCGTGAGATCTCTCTTTGAAGAGAACAAACGTATCGTCTACATACCTTTTGTAAAATACCGGTTTAAAATGATTAGGACAGTCTTTTAGCCAGCTAAGCTCATGATGGCACATAAAAATATTAGCGAAAGTTGGGCCAAGAGGTAAAACCATGCCCAATCGGTCTATCTGCTGAAAATATTTGTTGTTGCAGATGAAAAAGGAATTGCAAACGGCTAGTTCTAACAGTTTCTGCACAATTTTACGTGATTTACCAGTTTAGTTGTTCACGTTGTGAATCACAGTACATAGGTTCCACCTGTCGTACTCTTATGTCCAGAGTAGCCGAGCACGCTGGGCGCAGCTGTAGAACTGGTCGTCCTCTTGGTTCTCCTCCACTGTCTTCTGTTCGATCCCATGCTGAAAACTGTAACGTCCCTGTTTCCGTTAATCATTTCAAAATACTTGCAGATGCCCCTCACATGATTGATTTACGCATCCTTGAGTCGCTATACATCTTTAAGCTCAAACCCCCTCTAAATGATACTCAAAGTGCTTGTCCTCTTTTCATAGCAAATACGTGATAATTAGTTAAGGGTATTAATTGTTTTTGTTTTTATTTTTAGTTTTAGATCAACTTTTTTCTGTCTTTGTTGTAGTATTCTTTTGTATAGTGTAATTTTAATTTACTCGTATTCGTTTTGTTTTGTCGCAGAATTATTTTTCTTTTGCTGAGGATGAACTGTTTAGTTCGAAACGTTCAATTTTATTCGTTTAGACTTTACTATTTGTATTAATAAAATGACCAAACGTACAGCGATTTTCGCCTTACTTTTCATTTTAAGATCTTCCAATGTACTAACGAACATGGTGTTTTTTTCTGAAAAATGAAGAAGAAAATCAGAAAATATTCAATAAGATATGTTCCAAATTTAATTTTACAAATACTCTGCTAGCCTCATAAAAATTGCACTAAAATGAAAAAAATAATGCGTGCGATAGGGAAACTCCAGAAATGCATATCATTTCGAATTAAAAGGTCTTATCTCAACAAAAAGTCCAACTTCTCTCCGACACAAAAGATCCATCTTCCTGCCCGGTAGGCTGATCACCATCAACCAGAACGTGGCTGCAGAACACAGGCGCTCACGCAGGACTCGACACAAATAGATAAATTCCATGCATTCCGTATCCAGGGTACCCAAGGTCAGCACAAATTACGGCTGGTCGTGCCCATCCGGGCTCATCAGTGCAGGTGCAAGCGTCTGAGGCAATTTCGTCAGGGTAACATGGCCGTGAAAATCTTGACCTTGAATCCTATAGGATCTCATGGAATCGTGGACAACGAACTCGCAACGAGTACTTGAAGCTATGAAGAACTGTTCTGTTAAGGTCGTAGAAAACTCACAATTTAGAGTGAATCCCTATAAACGCAGCGCCATATTTTTTCTTCTTGAAATTTCCTAGCTCAATAATTCTTCCCACGTGTAATTTGCAGCTTCGGTAATGACAGGCAGGTGTTGCGGGGACCCACGTACGAGTTTGTCTCGGAAAACCTGAATTTTCGAAGACCGCTGGATTCCAAACCACTATTTCATTACTCAGCAAGACGTGCATTTGAGTATATTTAATGCTGTCGTATATTTTCGCCTTTATTGGAAATTGAAACACCAACTTAGACACGTGCAACATCCAGGGAGACTTTAACGTTGCGCACCACCTACCACAACGACGCCTGTAGGTCAACTGGACGCAGCTGGCTACAGCTACAAGTGCAATGCAGGGACTGCAGTCACTCACAACCTCAAAGGTGTGATGTACGCCAATACGTACGCTCAAAATTAGCAGAACAAAATAACCTGTTTCTTGCTTCGCCTTTCCACATACGTATAATATTCATATCTTTATTTCTAAAATTCAAATATTCGTGCTATAACTCTGGCACAAAATAAAAGTTGAAGAAGAAAGTGTCACCTGTGTAGCGCTTCCCCATCTTATTTGAACAAATGTCTTTTAATTGCAACGAGTAAGACAGGTTCGCTGCTCTCAAACGTTTTCCGCGTCAGCACAGCATGTCTTGCGGTGATGCTAGCGTCTGAGAATTCATGATGAGGATAGGGAACGTTCCTTTCAACCCTCGTGTGAGGGTTTACCTGTTATTATTACTATTATTATTAAATCAAGCAGAGCAACCCCAACGGGACGGATCGTGGATCCATAGATTTCACATAGGAAACCCCGCCAGCATCAACTCCACGAACAGTGAAATAAAAACAAAGAACAAAGAAAAAGACTAAAGGAAGAAAGCAGGAGAAGGAGAAGGAGACATCAGCCACGCAACAACCAGCAGCACTGGGACGCCTTCTTGTATTCTACGTTTGGTGGATTGTGTGAAATGCTCATTTTACGCTGCTATGAGGACCGGTTCCACTAGGTAAAACATTTCAGCTATCGCTGTACGATCATCCGATATTCCAACATTAATTAAAGTCGAAATATAATGAGTGTATGAGGAATTTAAAAACGAGGAAAATTCCAAGGAACTTAATCACATTTACTAGGAAAACGTTTCAGAGTCCAGCTCCATCATCAGTTTGTAAAATTACCAATCATTCTGTCTGTAATAAAAGATAAAACAAAATGTTGGATACAGTCATTAATGAAAATCACGAAAACAAAAATAAAATTAAAAAATATCCCAGAAAAATGAAATCAAAAGGATTGCTATCTAGTTACAATCTGCTAAGGGTAGGAGCTGTCAGTATTGTTGAGGGCCGGTTTTCGTTGAAAAATATAAAGTGACTCTAAAATTCTAAGGTCACATGCTAAAGTCCTACCCTTTGCAAATTGTAACTAGATAGCAATCCTTTCGATTTTATTTTTCTGAGATATTTTTATTTATTTTTATTTTTGTTTTCGTGAGTTTCATCAATGACTGTATCCAACATTTTGTTTTCTCTTTTATTACAGACAGAAAGGTTTGTACTTTTACGAACTGATGATGAAGCTGGACTCCGAAACGTTTTCCTAGTAAATATGATTAGGTTCCTTGGAATTTTCCTCGTTTTTAAATTCCTCATCAAGTTGCGATTAAAGCAAACAACTGACCCGTTCAGATATATTATGAGTGTATGAAGATGAGTAACAACAAGATTTAGTCGCATGAAGTCCAGGCAGAATTTATTCACGTTCACAAAGTATTATCATGTTGTGTGTCCGAGGATGTAAGAGGCATGGGCGGAGGAGATGAGAGCGCATCTCTCAGGCTAAACATTTCAAATTTCCGATTCTATTTTAATTGAATAAAGCGCCAAAATAACTTCAACACTAATAAGATTTTCCGCAAAAAAAATCTGAATTTGGCCTAATTATAAGGTAAATTTTAGCTTATTAAAAATGCGTTCCATAACTTCGAGCAATGTCACTTTTTTCATCAAAGAACTGATATCTGATGAATACTGAAGCCTTGCGTACAGACGTGCTGCTACGCAAGCCCAGGCGACAAAGCCAAGCTCAGCAATGGCTGGCCTTGGTTTTGTAAATTCCGATTTTCAGGCGCAATTTAATCACATTTCTTTGAATTTTTTCCCATTTAGGACATTTTGTCCTAGTAACTTGGCTGCTATTTTTTAGCCCAATCGTAGAGTACGTTTCAGGTGAATAATTCTCGTTTTATAAAGTTTTATGATTTAGTTATTGCTTCAATACAGCCAAGATAATGAATGCGTCTATTTATCTATTCCGTGAGCCATTTTCTTCAGCGGACACGAACGACATTCCATATTCAAATGAAAAAATGAAAACAGTAAAAAGTAACGCGTTTTAAGGAATTTGATCTACGTAAATAGCTTATTTACCCTAATCGGTACATCAGCTGCATTATTACTTAGATGTGCTGAGGTGGGCAGTTACAAATAGAATTATTTGTAGTCCCGAATGACTTTAATGACTTTTGGGAACACTACGGCAACCTCGCACTAATGTTTTCAATTCAACTAAATTAAAACACTTATCCCTAACATGTTGGAGCACAGTTTAACCTAGAATCATAATTTGGGATAAACAGATATTATTTCATAATGTTACATAATTTGAGTTGGAATAAAATTATTATCTTACAATTCCATGTAAAATAACTAAGTGGAACTTGTCTTTATACGATAGTCCCATTGACGAAAATAAAACTTACGAATGGTAAAACTGAGTATCGTTAGCAAATTTTAACCTCTGGACAAGAGGGTAATTATCTTTCAGATTTAAATTCCCTCATTGGAGCGAGTGAGACAGTCAGTGTCCATCATGAATAGTCATTCAGAGCTCGAGATGAATAAATAACCAGTCGACTTTGTCTCGCTGAATACAAACGACTACAACATTGTAAAACTCATCTGAATGATCCGCACATGAGGTGTGTCACGGCAGCTTCAGGTGTGTCATGGCAGCTTCAGGTGTGTCACGGCAGCTTCAGGTG
>JACJUY010005396.1:0-21825 GCA_014220935.1 Platorchestia sp. MABIK | reverse complement strand
GGGTATCCCAATACCAATGTGTCATTCTCAATTAAGGATGCCTTTAGGTTAAGATGTTTTAAAATCCAATGTATCGACGTTTCATGTTTGTACTTTATTGGAAATAAATGTTTTTTCTTTCTTTTCTTTTTTTCCACAAAAACCTAAACCCAGTATGTGATAACTTTTCCCCACCCTCTTTGTGTTACACTATGTTCTGTATTTCTTGCGTGTGTATATTTGTTACACAGTATATTCTATACGGCTAAAGCTCGGTGTTTTTAAGCCTTATTCAACTGAAAAAAACGCAAAAACTTTATTCAAGCTGGAAACTGCGCAACTGAATAACTTACTCGTTAATTGCCCAGACGCGTGCTAGTGCAGGATGAGCGTATCGGTGTTACAGGCTTCTCCATTTTCTTCATGGTAATCATTCAGATGGAGACATGAAAAAAATATAGAAGATTAGTTAACAGTTATTCAAAAAACTGAAATTTGATCTCATTTATGGTGATCAGTTTTCGACTTTATGTCGAGTGCGAAATGCTGTTGTGGCAATCATGATATTCCGTTCATTGCACATATTATCATAGTATTTTTAAATACACATTTCTGCTTATTTCCGAAAACTGGGAAAAGGAATGAAGAGACCAAGAACATGAGAAAGGAAGAAAGCAACCAACAAACTGTTAATTAATGCATCGAGGAATCAATACTATGTATATAATAAAACGCCAGGTGTCTCCCTAAATTTTTAAAATGAATAAATTAATACTGTAAATTTTTTGTGCGTAATTTCTACTGTTATTACAACTAGTGCACACGTGCTGGTCGGCATTAGTCTGAAGAATTTCACCCCTTCTTTCTTGAGTTGAATTCTCTCGTGCCACTCAATGTTGTCCAGCGCTATGACGAAGAATTTCCTCGATTCTTTCATGTGTTAAGCTCTCTTTAGCGACTCTCTTTACCTACTGTTTTCTTGCTGTCGGAGTCTTGCTACTTCTCTCTTGCGGTTGGACACATTTCTATCCATGGTGGCCTCTTTTGCCGGAATTTTATTCTGAAATGTCGTTTATGATCTCTTCAAAGCTTTTCAAGAAAATCACAATTTTGAAATCAATAACTCAAGTTCCAAAATCTTGGGCCTTTTACCCAGTGGTGGCCAGGTTACTGGTCGAACGAATTTAAAACACTTCTTTTTGTATTATCAATTAAAAATATTAAAGCGACATGATGAATTTCAACAGAGAAAGCACCATAGAAAATTTCTATTCTAAAAATAAGCCGATTGCGTATTGTGGATACCATAATCAAGAGGGGGTCACACGGGCGGAGGGACGGACGGACGGACGCGGCTACTTTTATAAAAGTGATGGGAATCTCATTGAACACATTAAATTGGTTGGATCGTCTCTCTTTCACGCTCTTAAGAACGCTTGATGACCGTATCTGTGATACGAGTCCACCAGTACGTGCATATGAGTACAAGTCACGGTAGAGGAAACAAGGTAGGGTCATTTCTATGGGGGAAATTACACTTCTTCTTGTTCGGGTAGCCAATAGAAAGGCTTTATTTCAAACAAATTTTTTGACGTCACTAAACCGCAGTGTCGTTAGGCCAATAGTGGAGACGGATTTGGGAGTAGCAGTGCTACCAGAAGCAATATGAGCGCTGCTATTGGTTCGTGGCCGTGACGTCAGCATACCCACACAGTCGATGAAAAAAAGACTTGTTTGACCCTACCTTGTTTTCTCTACCGTGGTACAAGTATATTTAAATTTCGGGTTCTATTAGGATGGATATATTTGTTTGTCATCCACATCTGCACGATTTGTCTCTCTAAACAAAATATTGAATCCCGTTATTTTTCACCGATCGTGTACACTAGTAAACAAAATATTTAGAAAGGGTCACACTACGCTTGTCCTTCGCAACCATCACGGTACAGTAAATACTGATGGGACAATCCTCTATCCGACTCGTTTGCAATCATGGTGGATGAAGCCCTCGTTATGAAGCAACGTTCTAGCGTATTGAACGAACGAACGATGCTTATAGAAAAGACGGAAAGAGAGTTTGACACAGAGTGTATCGGGAAAAGAAGAGGTGAAACAGAAAAGGATAGATAGGGTACTGATAAAGATGCGCTTTGCGCATATGATGCTAGTGTCGGAGGGTTTTCTGAAGGTACAGGGTGACGCATAACTTTAAAGAGTTAATAGTTTAAAAATAGTTTAAGTAAAAAATTAATAATAAATAAACTATGAAAGGTATAACGATAGGGTTAATTGTAAACGATAGAGGAACTTTAAAAGTTTATACACACGTCATATCCTGTCTACAGATACCCAGTGTATATTGCGGTAATAAATAAGGGTGCGTTACTTTTGCGCCAACCTGTAGTTTGAGGGTTGTGCCTAGTGAATTTCTGAGTTAGCTTTTTTCATCTCATGATATAACGTATACAGGATACGAGCATCAGCGGCATGTGAACTAACATCCATTGTTCTATGGAAGTGATTTTTCTCAAATTATTCTAATCGATGATTTCTTCTGACTTCGGTTTTTCTTAGAAACATTTTTGATGCGCCTAATAATTTACCGTAATGCTTTAGATGATGGGTTCTAAAATGTTTTTTTATTGTTTACGCGGAATGTGCGCCTGTTTGTGGAATGACTTGATCTATTGTGCGCCTTAGATGACGAGCTAAAGATCAGTGGCCTTGGCTGTGGTTTTTTATTTATTCACATTATTTCCGAGGGTGAATTGTGAGCGGCTGCCTCACAATCACGACACAAAGCATACGCAAGCATTGAAAAAAGCATTGCGCAAACAAAAACCCTCACGCAAACAACAAAAGACTGTCACACAAACGCTACCATAAGCTAACGCGCAAACATTACACAGCACCGCATAACACTATACCAATATAACCATAAACAAACACGCACTCGCTTCACAAACCATAAGCAGACACCCAAACACCACACACTACCATATAACCGGCACGAACCACAACCAAACACAAACACCACACACTACCATATAACCGGCACGAACCACAACCAAACACAAACACCACACACTACCATATAACCGGCACGAACCACAACCAAACACAAACACCACACACTACCATATAACCGGTACGAACCACAACCAAACACAAACACCACACACTACCATATAACCGGCACGAACCACAACCAAACACAAACACCACACACTACCATATAACCGGCACGAACCACAACCAAACACAATCACCACACACTACCAAATAAACGGCACCACAACCTAACACAAACACCACACACTACCATATAAGCGGCACCACAACCTAACACAAACACCACACACTACCATATAAGCGGCACCACAACCTAACACAAACACCACACACTACCATATAAACGGCACAACAACCAAACACTAACACCACACACTACCATATAAGCGGCACCACAACCTAACACAAACACCACACATTACAGTGGCGCAGCCAGCCGAAAGTTTGGGGGGGGGAGGGGCAGGATCCTCGACAAATAATTTCGGGGGGGCAGACATTAATTACCAGCAATCTTTTCATTCTTTTTACTTGAAACGGCGACTGAAACTGACCCCCAGTTCAACATTTCGGGGGGGAGCCATGGCCCCCTGTGACCCCCCTGGCTGCGCTACTGACTGGGACATATGTTCTAAAGCGGCCCATAGACGATCAATATAGTTGTCAATATTATTGACTCAATATTGATGAGATTTTTTGTTGCCCACAAAGTCCATTAATTGACGGTCGTCAATCAAGCCCACAGACGATCAATTTAATTGTCAATATTCATCATTGTCAATTATATTGACAATAAAATTGATCGTCTGTGGGCCGCTTAATGACGTCTTCATAGTGACGAGAGGAGTTTGTACAATTAATTAATCCCTTACTTCAATTTTTTGAACCTTTTGATATTTTCCCCAGCGCAAGTGCGGCCAGGAGGGGGCGTTGTGTTACTACTCAACATTTCGGGGGTGCATGGCCCCCGCGCCCCCTGGCATTTTATTGCTTCTAAAATATAACAAAAGAGAGCATTCAGCCTCCGGTGAACCTGCCAGATAATGGCTTATTTTACGGCCAAATTTCTTTCAATCGTTAAAAAGTAACCCAACCCGACCTGGGTAAGCTGCATACACGCTTGCGCTGGTAAGAACTTGTACCAGTGTTCTCAGATTCAATATTGTTAGACCTAATTTCTGAAGTTTTGTAAATTTCAAATGAATCACTATTATAAAAGGAGCCGCGTCCGTCCGTCCGTCTGTGTTTCACACCCACCAGCCAAAAGTGTGTGATTAGCGTGTCTGTGATACAGGGTTCATCAACTCCACAATTATTTTCGGTACATTAACCCAGCAGATTCAGAGTCGGAATGAACATCACGTGTATTGGTAGGTTAGATTAGGTTGTATAGGATATCAGCAGTTGAGACTGAGGAAAGTATAGGAAAGGTATAAGATAGCATAGAAAATCGTGGGAAAGCCATGTTACAGCTCAGTTGGCCTGCCTCTTTGTCACGCTTTCAAGGAAGCTTAATGACTATTTTTGATAGGAGTTTCACCAGTGCACAAGATTGAGAGTATTCTAATCGCGGGTTCTGTTGGGTTGGATATATTTGTTTTTGATCTACATCTGAAGTAAATTTTTTAGGAAATTATCGATTCCAGTCATTTATGACGGATCGCGTACACCAAAAATCCCTACACCTCGCCCTTCTCGCAGCGCCAGCAGCGTAACATCACCTCCTCCCTTCCTCCTTTTTAAAAAAAACAGGGGTGTACTAGTTATGATAATAGATGCATTCAGCAGTTAATTTGCCAGCTAATAGCTTATTTTACAGCCAAATTTCTTTTACACATGGTAAAATTTAAGTACCAATTTGGTTCGATGAAATTCGTTTATTTAATTCAGAATAAATTTCAGAAGTTTACGCGAATATTGAAAATAAAATAGTATAAATTAGAATATTCAATTTTGAGTTTCTAAATTGTTGGCTTTGAATACAACATCGATGCTCTAAAAATTCAGTTAAAAATTTGTTATTTTTGACTTTGAGAATTAACAACTTTGTATTTAAAATGTTAGAATGTTTTTTCACTCGAAGCATTTGGTGATTTACAAGAAAAATGTTCTAGTGGTGAGTTTATCATAGCATTTCAAATTCAATCAAACCCAAAAGAAAAGCGTTGGGTGAGAAAAATATTTTTTCTAAAGGAGATGTTTTTTGGTAGCATGAATACAAGCTAACATAAGAAATTTTCAATACTGTCAATTTTAATTTTGATTTTATTTTAGAAACTTGCTGGACAGAAGGATCAGTGAGAAAATTTTACGGTGGCGAAAGTTTTTAACCCGAACAAACAACGTACTTTGTTAGTCTCCGCTGAACCAAAGTATGTAATTAAGTATTGGATTTCAAAAATATTTTGCCGAAGTTTGCAAAACATTATATTTAGCTTCAGTAATATGAAAAATACTAGGATCACTGAGCAACAAAAAATGAGCGTTAAATAATAAGGTTATAGAAGAGAGTGTTGAGGGGTGATGAAAAGTGAGTACGTTCAAGTATGTGCGGGAGGTGTGAGTGGGGGTGTGCCTGCTCCTGCTAAATTTCGTCGGTAAATTGAAATATTAAGATCACCACATCGGCACAACGGGTGTGGGTGGGAGTGAGTACAGAAATTAAAGAGAATGAGTGTAGGAGTAGGTGGTGAATGTTGGAGTGAGTGCGTGAGTGATTGAGAGAGTGAGTGTGGGAGTAAGTGCGGAAGTGAGTGCGAAAGTGAGTGTGGGAGTGAATGTTGGAGTGAGTGTAGGAATGAGCACGGGAGTAAGTAAATGTTGTTGACTTGAGAGTGTGGGTGTAAGTGTGGGAGTATTTGTGGGAGCGAATGCACGAATGAATGGTAGAATAAATTTTAGAGTGAGTTAGGAAGTGAGTGTGGCGTTGTGTTTCACACAACTTCCTATATCGCATCCGATTAATACAACGCTGCGAGGGAGAATTGCGTCTGGCCAAGACATTTTCTTATAACGTCTCCAAAAGGTACTAAAAAATTTCCATTTCATAAAAGATCTGATCTCGTTCAAAAATCCAGCGCTAGTGAAATTCTACTATTTTCCACACAATAACACCAATAAATGCGCCCATCTCACGCCAGTACAACACCAAAAAAGAAACATAATAGTGAGAGTGAGTGTAGGTGTGAGTATGGGAGTGAGGTGGGAGTAAATGTCGACGCGTGAGTTTGGGAGTGAATGTAGGAGCGAATGTAGGAGAGAGGCTGTGGGAGTGATTGTGTGGCTGGGGAAGTGGTAGTTGAGATGTTCGATTTATTCTGATGTGCAACCAAACACAAACACTATATAGACATTATAATCATGTTTATGAACTGCAGTAACGCGACTGCCCCTATACTCATACATCATCAGGTAAAACAAAGTCTGGCCGACCTTCAGTGACAAATTCAAGTGAATCGATTGCCGTTGTAGTAAAATTGTGCCGCATTTGTAATCACTTGCTTTGTTAGCCACATAAAGGAAACGATGCCGCGTAGCATTATCATGGTTCCGTTTCTGCTTATTTTGTTGCCTGTGCCAGCCACCTATCTTATGCAACACGTGTCCTGAACAGCAGTGCCTCGCACTGAGAGCTCTGTACTTATTGGTCGTCAGTTGTCGCGTAGGATCGGCAGATGGACTTTTTGGAACGCTTTTGAAGTAAAGCTTTCTTTATTCGCTTTCATTTAACATACAGAAGATTGTACAACTACTGCTTACACTTTCTGAATTTTTCAATCGGTCTCAGAACTTGAGTGGTATAGATGCAAAATTAATTTATCTAACCTAACAATACAACGCTTAGTACAGCTTTTCATGCACTTCACATAACTGGAAAGACATCTTTGCGTGTTGGATACTCAAACTTGTCTTGAACAAGGTTTTGAAAAATTCCTTGATTTCCATCGTTTGTGTCATCAAGGAAAAAGCAATATTTCGTAGCTACTCATCTTGTAATATCATAAGTCAATTACGCAGCTCCAAAATAAGAGGCGGCATTACTGTCAATATAAAGCGAATTCGATCTCACCACCATTGCTCTGGTTGTGGAGGAAAAAGCTTGAATTTATAACACTAAAAAATTAGTTAAGTGAAAGACAAGTCAGTGAAAAAGGCAACTCTCCATTTGACCAGCTGCCACCATTCGAGTTTCTCCCTCACAAGAAGTTTCAGAAACTATGTAGCTCCGCGGAAAACAAAATCCAAGACCGAACTTCAGAGCTATGAACAGAACGCGCTGAGGTGGTCAGTTGCAGTCAATTTTAAACTGAGGTGCCAGCAGCTCCATTTAATGCGAGTGAGATCAATGATCACCGTAAGATCATTTCTTGTATCTTAAACTTTTCTGTGAAGAACTTAGCGCTGTGGGTATAAAGCAAGCCAAGCAGCGTCGTTGTGTTACTACAAGCATCTACATCAACCCATAGTTCGTCATAACTTATATATGATTTTATGCAGAACATAAAACTAAAATAATTACCGATAGTTTTAATTGTTCACAAGGCTACCCCTGAATCTCATTTTTTTCACTTAGAGGTAAAAAGAATTCAAATATTCCGCATGATTTTCGAATTTCCAGCGACTTGAGCCATTGAAGCCTGTGCGTAACAATTTGTTAGACCCTAAATTGATGTCCTTTCCGCTCAAATAAATTACTTAGAAATAGTGGAGCGATTCACTTCTTTAAAGACCTACGTGACGGCGTAGAAGAACACAACCTTGCACCGAAACCGTCCGCACGTTTTCATCCGTCCGAACAGTAAAAAGTTTCGCAGCTACGATTTTTAGTCTCACAGCAATTCTGCTTCTCGCTCCTCCCACTTCGTGCTTTGTTGACGCCGTAGATCTTAAGAAAAGGAACTCAACCTCTGCGAGCATCAGTTGGAGTCTTGCAAGTCCGTCGTACAGGCGTGCGCCAGTTACAAATCGCGGCTCTACCTCGGGGAACCAACTATTTCTCTAGCTTGAAGTATATGCCGAAGTGTTCTGTCTACATTATCCAAGCTTGTTTTCGTACGACAGCAATGTAAAGCGCACACCATCCACTACGTTAATTTCAACTTAGGATCCATCATATATGACCTGAAGTGTTAAACAGAACTCGAAGGAATTAAGGTAAATATTTGCTCTAGGACATCATGGAAACTAATTATTTTATTCATCAAAGTTTGTACTTTATTGTGAGTTTATCTCTATTGAGTAAAACCTTGACTTTATCGCACTCAAGTTTACACATGAAAAACAGAGTGATTTTGTATGGACATCAAGAAAAAGAACTGCAACCTAGTTTCTCTAAGGAGCATATCTTAGTAGCTTCGCATGCATCCAATGTCAAGCAAAAATCCCCGAACTTCATCACTCATTTTGGGAAACATCAATTAAAGAATGTTGGATTGAATTACGGTTGGTACTCGAGACCACTCTACCGACGTCGACCGAACTCGAAGTTCAGGAAATTGGACACAGACGAAATTACAGGAGCCATAGCAAAGAAACACAACCATGTCCATTCCTTTTGGCGAGACATTGAAATGGACAACACTTCTTTGAATGCTGACTTCGACGATTTCATGAAGACGGTCGCAACCAGCAGAGTGGCAAGAGATGTGAGTGACCAAACTGTCGAAAACCCAACGAAGGCTGAAACGTCTCATTTCGATCCATCGATCCCCAATCAGAACCTGCAGTCGAATTTTAGCCGAAAACAGAACCCGGTACAATTGGTTGAAGAAAAACGAAATCGTTCCAAACCGCGGCTTGTATTCTATTTAAAACTCCCTAAGAAGGTTCATCGAATAACGCATGATGAAAAAGAACCAAAATTTTCTGATTCTTTTATTATTCGTCAAACGAACCCAGATGACGAAAATGAGAAGGTGATTTCGAATCAAAGGACGTTACCTCTGGAAGAAGGAATATTAGCCTATGGTTCATTGGAGAGTTCACAGGGTGACATATCTGACGCAAACCTGAATGAAACTCTGCATAACACGGCGTCTAAGAGCATCGGACATCAAATTCGTAATGAATCTTTGAATGAAATCATTAACCAATTTAAATTTAATGCTACGAAAACAAAGATATTACAATTTAAGCACAAAAATATCCATTCTGAAAATAATCAATTAGAAAACAGCACGAATTTAGTACCCGAAATCAAAAAAACTGACCTTTCGAAAACCAAGACCATCAGTAAGTCAGAAATGTCAGTACCAACCCTCACTAAAGCGGCAGGAAATGTGACTCGGGGGGACGTTTCTAATTCTTTTAAAAAAAAATCAGTCAAGAAATACAGCGCGAGCTATCATTTGGATGATATCTTAGGTTCCCGCCGTAACAAAAGTCGCAATATTTCGCAGGATCAGAACAAATTGACCTACGGGGTAAAGAATCGTGCAGCAAGCGTCGCCGTTTCAAATCACACCGCTATTAAATTTAAACCATTGAATTATTCCCTCGTTAATATGAAAAATAGACCTGACAAACTTCTTGACAATCGAGTCAATGTAAGTTTTGCAATCACTTCAGGCGATGGCAAGATCAGTAATTCTCCAATTCTCTTTCAAGAAAAAATTGATAATCCTGGCTTTGAATCGTTCTTACACAATGTATCGTTACAAAATTTTGAATCAAAGCCAGTTCAGAAAAATTTCATTGAAGCGAAACCTGTAGCTGGTAGTGGGCTGATTGTAAATGGAGCAAGCCAAAAGTTTGCAACGATTGATGACCCATTGCAGGGAAAGTGCAACCTAAGTCATAAAATAAAGACAAATACTCGTAGATTCAGAAACCTCAAATCAAAAGGCATTTCTCGTAGCTCTAAAAAATTTCCAGCTATATTTCCCAGAAAACGTCCTGAAATTCGTGAAAAATTAAGAAGAGAATTCACTTTTGCTGATATTTTCTGCAAAGTTAATCAGGATTTCAGATCAATCAATGACAAACAAATGGAAGATACGAAAGCTCGGAATGATGAAAGAACGAAAATTAAAACCGTTTATAGCAGCAATGGAGGAGACTTCTACCCTTCAATAAACACAAAAAAGGTTGCAGAGACAGAATTTAGTCATGCAGACAGATTCTCCAGCAATTACCACAAGGAACCAATAGCGACCATCAATCGAATAGGTCAAGTCGAGGCTGAGATCCATGACAGTCGAGAAACAGAGCGCAGTAAATTTCATGGACCGTTCGTAGACAAATGTGCCTGCAACAACAGAGGATTACTGGGAAGTACGGAAGGTTTTCAAATTTTGGTTGCTGTTGGAGAATTGTTCTCAAGGAAGTTTTTGTTTCCTAGCCGTAGTTCACACGCATTCCCGTTCGAGCAGGAAAAACGACGAAGACTCAATTTTTTTGATCGAAACGGACTAAGTGAAATGAAGTTCATATCTAGAGAAGATAATCGCAAAAAAAAGCTTGCTGCTCGAATCAATGCTGTAGAAAAAAAATTAGTTACTGGCAAACATAAAGCATTTGAAAAAACGAAAGAAAACCCAATATCTTACGCGGCGGAGTTAGACAAAGAAACTTTGGAAAACAGAGCCGTGCCTCCAAATTCTCTCAATAGTGGTGTCATGAAATCAGAAGAAGTTCCATTATTCAGACTCGGAAACCATGCGAAAAAACCTGCGAGTAAAGTTGAAAACGGAAACGCTGCTGCTGCTGGACTAATAATATCAGTCAGGAAAAACTTCCCAGGCTTGAAAGGCGAAAACGGCAACCTCATGAACACAAAGAACTCTACGAGATCTACGCGCAATTCGGAGGTTCCGAAGGTCGAGACGCGCAGTAGTAACGGAAGAGCGATGCGCTCGAACTCTTTCACTTCTCTCGCACGGAACGCGAAGGCATCGTCGGAAATGCAGTTCGACCCGCTACTTGAACCAGAAAGTCAGCACCCACAGCAGAACGGAGGTTCCTACGCACGCTTAGTTCTTGGGAAAAACTCGCATATAAAACAACCAGAGCGGAACGCCAACGCTGGGATGATGGAAAATGTCAGAATAATGGAATCACCACTTTTCGATCGCCTAAGCTATTCCTCAAACGTAGGAAATAACGGTATGATGAGTATGATGGAAACATCATTGACTGAATCTTTCCAGAAATTTTTCGAAGAAAACTCGAACCTGATTTACACCATGAAGAAAGAAGGACCAAATACTCTGGATCAATACCTGTCAATGCTGAGTTCACCAACAGAAGATTTTGATCTAAGCACCGGAAAATTGTTGTACTTCAAACAGCTCAATGAAAAAATGAAGACTGCCCTCTTTGTGTTCGAATTTTGGCTGCTTTCGTCGTTGGGAAACTCAGAAAACATAGCAAGCTTTAACAACGTGTGGTATAGCCTGGGTGAGTACGGATAATTTGACGCATAGCAGTTCGGTAATACTTACAGAGTTATAAGTGCTCAAACTTGTAGCAGAGATAATTACGTCAAATTTGTTACATAAATTCGATAGCATTTGCGTTAATTGTGTTTCAGAAATTTTGATAAGAGATAAACAAACCGAGAGTAAAACTGACGCCAATTCTTTGGTGCTTGACAATTATTATTCTGTGAGCCCTGCGTCCCTGAAATGTATTTAATTCAAATCGTGTCAAGTCCGTAAAGAAAGACAAATTTTCAGTTCCCGAACGTAATTTGACGTCACTATGACTTAACTTAGCTTAAAACTGAAACGTCTCTAGATAAAATAATTTGTGATTTTTTCTTTGGTACTTGTTCCGATGGGTTCCATTCTTTCGGCCAAAATTTAATTTCGATCAGAGTTTAAATATGATAAAAATGTTTAAAAAACAATGAAAATTGAGACTCTGCAACAATGATCATAGCTTATTGACACAGAGCATATTTACAGAATAAAATGACAAAGCTGAAGAGTTTACTTTTGAATGAGGAAGCTTGTTACTTGAGAGAAGCGTGATACGTGCTTGAGACATTTTTTACTCCTTTTGCTTCCTGAGTCTTGTTTCAAAGATATAAACAACTGCATCCTTTGCTGGTCGCTATATTATTGCCTAGTTTCCTTAGATACAGCGCGAGATACTTAGATACTTGCTTGTTTCTTTAGATACTTGCTCCTCTGTTAGGCATTGAACCCAGCACATTTGAGAGTCGATTACTTAATCATTGCATTGGCAGCCTCACCCTCAGCCGAGCGGAAAAATCATTCATCTTGCAATATTTAAATTAATTAACCAGGTTATCTCATTTACACCGGTTAGTTGACACTTATTTCTGGACAACACAAAATAAGATGATAATTCCAGCACTCTTGTCCACTTCTCAACTGACGTAACTTCACACGATTCATTCATCAATGCCTAGTAGCGACCAAGAAGGTCATCAATACAACCATGAGCGTCGAGTACAACTTTTCGTTGGTTGCCAGACGTGCGCCACGACGGACCGGTCGGGAAGACGCAGAGGACGCAGAGCCATAGCCTCGCGTCACAGTCGAGCGGAGATGCTGGCGAGGAGTGTGATTGCAGCGCCGCTACACTTGGGTGGGTGTCGTAATCATTTGAGATATTATCGTGCCTCATCATTTCAGACATTACCGTGCCGTCATCATTTGACATATTATCGTCTTACTATCATTTCAGATATTATGGTGTCACCATTTCAGATATTATCGTGCCATCATTATTCCAGATATTCCGGTGTCGTCACCATTTGAGATATTATATAACTATCATCATTTGAGATGTTATTGGACCATCATCATTTTATATTCCCTTTTGATTTTTCAGGGTGTTTTGTTTCTGTCGCCAAATTCAAAAAAGCTTGTGTCCGTGCAATTAATGTTCATGTCACAGCAATAAATGATTTTACTATTCTAGCGTAAACTCTCCTCAGACCAAATCAGGCAATGGATCTCAGGAATGTTGCAGGCGTGTAAAGAGGCTTAGGTACACTTGGCATAAAAGGAAGAAAAGTTTTATTTTCTACCAAATACTTCACATATGTTTTTCTCTGTAGATTTGAACGATGTGTTGCATTGTGTTTTATTAAGCTTTACACCAAACTTTGAATTTGTGCTCTGGTTGGTGTCTTATTTTTTCGCACCGAATAGTTAACTCTTGCGTTGGGCAGGTAATTGTTTTCGCGCGAGTTGTTGGAATCCACACTACATCTTAATTCTAGATTTTACACGCCAGATTTCTATCGTTTCATTTCTGTGATATTTATTAAAGAGCGAATGACATCATGCGGCCCGTGATTGCATGCTTGTGTTGAACATAAATCGATGTTATGATTAGGATTAAATAACAGGCAAATATGTTATTTTGCCTTTCCTTGAATATGCAAAATAAAATTTCAGACAACTATTTCAATAATTAATTTTTCAAATTTATAGACGGTCGAATTGTTGAACGTACCCAAGTGAGAATAGGTTTTCGCTTCATCGTAATTTCAAAGGTTTTAGATAGTAACGTATAATTAATTCACTTCATACGCTTCAATGTATCTTCTTCAAAACTTCAACTTAATATAGACCGTACCTCAACTGCTTCCTAAAAGTGTGTACTGAAAACAGAAAGTAATACATATTTTACATATCTAGTAATCTCCACCTACAGTTCATATGATGAAAGACATATTCATTCGATCGAACATAAATGGCAACTTTTTAACAAACAACACATTGAACTCTCCTAGATTGCAATAGCAGCATTACGTACTGGTCATATATTAACGTCAGTCATGCCTATCCACACATATTCAAAGCGTTAGAAGCAATAATAACAGGACAGCAGTCTCACGGGCACATAATAGGAATTCCAAGGTTAGTGCCCCCGTCATTTTCACAATACTGAGCTACATGGTAGAATATTATCAGATCACAATAGCCCTCCGCCTTTTAGGCGTTGAGTTTACATACTGATTTAGATTTGTTCACTTAGCTCTCAATAAATTTAATATCGCGTTACTTTTCGCCCTCCAGAACAATTGCAGGATTCTCGACACTAACCACCCTGCTCGGCTACGCGCTCAGTTCAGCGTCGTCCTCGGGGGTTCCCAGCACCGGCACGCTCTGAGTCACGGAGTGGACCACCATCATAATGCGTCGGCTGCCGCTACTGCTACTATTTGTTACGTTGAGTTTTGCCAATCTATGGCACATTGAAATGAAAGTTTGCATGCTGATCCTTTGATCGGCAAATTCCCATGCGTCGGCTGCCGTTGCCGCAATTTGTTATGTTGGATTTTGGAACACTGAAATGAAAGTTTTTACGCTGATCGGTAAATCCTCATAGCGTCGGAGTAAATGACGTAGGTGATGTACATTTAGTTAGCATGGAAGAATGTTTGGTAATTTGGAGGCATATTGAAACGGCATAAACTACGGTATGTTCAAATGAAAGTTTTTATGCTGATCCTTTGTCAGACAATGATCCCCCTCCAGGGCCTCGTAGTCAATGATGTAGGTGACGTACATTTAATTAGCGTGAAAGAATGCTGGTTATTTGGAGGATCCCAAGTTTTGTAGATTCCTTCCCAATAAA
The DNA here is from genome assembly GCA_014220935.1 of Platorchestia sp. MABIK. Lineage (NCBI taxonomy): Eukaryota > Metazoa > Arthropoda > Malacostraca > Amphipoda > Talitridae > Platorchestia > Platorchestia sp. MABIK. The sequence continues at coordinate 7,218 of JACJUY010005396.1, read as the reverse complement.
ATTGAATTTTACAAGAAAGTATTTCTGTATTTTTTTTGCTGTACGCGTTTTGCATTCATTTTCCGCTGCAGATGTGGGCGAGTCTAGGCATGATGAGTCTTATCTTCATTTGAATGTAAAGCTTTGACAATTATGTTACATTAGAGCTTACCAAACAAATCATTAAGAATGGATGCAATATATTAAGGCGTTAGTAGCTGAAGGAGAGTACACTGTAAAAAATGCAGAGCTGTTTTGTAAGTAGCATCCACTATATGTGTGAGTCAAATAAATTAATTTTTAGTCTTTACCTTCATCCTTACCTCAAATGGCACCTTAATAAGATTAAACCACTGAGCTAGGATGGACCGAGGGCCTTCCTTCTTCGAAGTGTGATGCTCAACATTCTCGCCACGAGGGCAGATTAAAACTACATAGAGTAACTTAAATGACTCTCGTAGATATCACCCATACTAGAGAAGATATTATAAATGAGCATAAATTTCTTGACTAAACTCGATTGGATCTCAATGTTTCCCCCCCAAAGTGCACAGACGCCTGAGAGTTGAGTGGAACTACTGTAGGATAATGCAGTAACATGCGAGTCTAGCAACATGCACCTATTAAGGAAAGCCTTAAGCCACAAACAGAAGCTTAGACCCCAGACAAGATATCGTAAGTTACCGGAACGATCAGACTTATTTAAGGCTTCACCCGGAGTTACCCAACTAGCTTTTTTCCGCTCAAAATTCTGAAGTTCATGCTAATTCTGACGAAAATTAAAGTTTGCGTACAGACTACTGTGCACCTGGTGACACTGCTGAGTTCCTAGATTTTCTGTGGTCTTCGTGGTTCAAATGCAAGGAAAAAACCTAAACATCAGGATTTTGGCTGTAAAACCCACCAAACAGACAACGTTGGCCAAGCATCTCGATAGGACAGAATATTGAGTCATTTCTGTGATTCTAGTGTTAGTGAACGTCCATGGAGGTCAAAAAAACTAAATTTAAAATTTAAGAATATATTATAGAAATGGCAATCAAATAACTAAAACGTAAATGCTTTGGAAGGTTTTTAATAAATACCTCACATTAGGTAGAGCTATTTACACGACTTATTTTACATAGTTTCCTTAAAATTAATTTAAAGATCAAGCCTTCAACAAAATCTCAAATAAAATAATGTTATTTCAAAATCTATGCTGGCAATTTGAGAAACACTCATTTTTCATTTTATTTCATATTCCCTCAGAACACCAACTGGCAGAATTGTAGACTACAATCAAAACGATCACATGTGCGCAGCAGCAGGAACTCTTGACAAGCAAAAAGTGCAGAAACCTTCAACAAAAAATATAAAATGGAAGCTCATCTCGATTTTTGCAGTGGTATGATAATTCCTGTGGCGGAAATCCATCCAAACCTTCACTTCAGTGGCACCTTCAACTAAGTAGGAAATAATTCTTAAAAAAAGTAATACAGCAAAGTTAAGAACAAAACATAAAACACGTGAAACTTTAAGAAATGCGGTGAAAAAACTGAACAATAATTAAGAAACGCGCTTTTATGTACAAAAATTTTCCACGGAATGGTGCATCAGAAGGACCCAACTTTCCGCTGAAAATTTCATTCAAACACGAGAATGAGAGCAAGAACTCAGGAGAGGCTCGTCCAGTCGCAGGATTTGGAACCTCTCCGTCATGGGTGCAGTGACAAGGCTGGTGCCGGGCCAGGTTAACTTCTAGCACAGCACCAGCCCTCGGACTGCAATACATGCTCATCATCGCCACAGTGTTCGAATGACCACCGACAGGCTTCCATATTTTAGCATGGGAAGTGTTCCTAAAAATGTTAATTTTCATCAGTTGAGTTAGGATTACTCGTCAAAAATTTATAACAAAATCGAATCGCAGTGAAGTCTGTCGGTGGAAGCAGTCTATGTGCACCGTAGCGCAATAATAGACTGCCAAAATTGGGGAGGAGTGAAGCTTAGTTCCTAAACCCAGGCTGCCTTGCTATAGTAGCAAGGCTTGTAACATCCTTACACCAGCTCTCAATGACTTTGCGTTAACATCACGTCCACTCGCCAATCCAAAACTCCATAGCAGAAAAACACCCTCAGTGAATGTTATCCCTGTACAGACGCGAAGGATACAATCCTTGACCATATCAGAAAAAAAACCGTCAGTGGAAGTTATCCTTGCATGGAGAACAAAGATCACAAGAGGTGACGCCACTACGATAGGCGCAAGGCAGCAAGGAAAGGTGAACTAAGCTCGCTCAGCTCCCCAATTACCTTCCTCATCCTCCCCCTGACATAGGAGGCGGCCCGGCCCCGCCTGCGCGGTGCAAACCTCCAAAGCGCCGGCGCGGTGGACCAGGAGGCCTGTGGTACAACGGGAAGGTTACACAACGTCCAGCTGGGCAGCGAGATTGCATCGAGGTGCAATGTCTGATGCAACATGAGAAATTGGCTTTAGATTAGAGGTTAGTTTAAGTCTCCCTAACCGCTACAAAAAAGCGTATCGAAGAGAGGAAGGAGGAAGGCACCATTTAGTACGGAGAGAAAGGAATATGGAATTTATACAGAAGGGGCATAGAAACAGTAAATTGAGAAAGAAGTTCATGAAAAAAAAAAATTGAAGAAAGTAGTAGGTACTGAAAAACAGGACAGCAGTGAACCAAAAAATGTGGTCCTTAACATAACAAAAAACATTTTATTTCAACAAAAAGAAGGCCTACCTAACTCTCAGCTCAGGCTCTCACACATTGTCCCCCTGGGAGTGCTAATTCTCATAGATACAATAGTTGTATCCTCCTGAGGGGTGAAAAATTAGGAGAAGATAAATTATAAACCCATGCAAGATATTTACTGTCATTGAAACAACGGGAAGGTTACACAAGTCAAGCTGGTCTGCACTGGTGTGCTGCATACACACCAATTACAAAAGGTAATGGAAACAAACCAAACGCTTTCAAAGACACAACACAGAACTATTTGCCTATGGATATTCTAGCTGTAATTCAAGCAATTCACTAAAATATAAGCATTAAAAAACCTCAAACCATATAATTTTTGTCATAAATCAATTACATACGCTAGAAAGATTAAATCTAAAAGCATTCAGATGATAATACACAACTGAAGATGAATTAGAATATGACAAAGCATTATCACCAAAAATAGCACGTAACACGAGAACATAAGTTGCTGTTCAGCTACGCTTGTTGTTCACAGATTTTTCAAAGCTAATTTACAGTTATGAATGCAGAATTAACTTGAGACTAGTAAAATAAAGAATTTACTATACTGATGAGGACAAGTTTAGTTCTGACCATTTTCAAAAATGAAAATTTTGACAAAAAATATTAACAAGTCATACTTTTTCAGATCAAGAAAAGTTACTGTTACAAAATTAATTACTCTGTACTGTTATTAACCTGTTGTTTATTGATAATATAACTTTCATAACTAAAAGTTTAAACTAAATACCAACGTGCAGGTATGTTCTTATTCAAGAATTGTTAATGCACACTTACAGACTGACATTCCTTGACACAGAATTTGTGCTACAGAGCCATCAGCTGCCTGCAACTCAGGCAAATAACTCATACTCATCTTTTCACAATTAGTTGAACTGCGTTAATCCCTTAGTACCATCATCAACAGTAATACTCATAAATAGCTAGTACCATTACCAAAGTAAAATATTAAACGTAGCATTGCTGTCTCATTTCAACATATTTTGGAAAATAAATCAAGAAGGAAGTTTCACTTACGGTCCTCTACCAGGAGCTCTGTAGTCTGAAACATAATTGTTGCCTCGTCGTGTTATCCAGGGATTAACCAGGGTCTGAAAACTGGAAAGAAAATTCATAGTAAATAGGTAACCTTCCAAAGTTTTTGACATGTTCTACCTGACCTTAAGTCACATCCAATTATACACAGCATGAAGAGATAGGATATTTCAGCACATTACAACTTAAGCCTATGACAGAAAAATTCAACTATGATTGATATTTTATTAACGAATTTACGCTGATTATTTGATTGACCTAATAATTCCTAACCTCTTGACCCTTGGAACCCTGGCTTCCCTGATAAGCAAAATTCGTCCCCTAAGTTCCCTGGCCAAATTATGGAAATTCGACACAGCTGAGACCCAATAGAACAACGTAACTTAATTTTTGAGCATTTTTTATAGTTAAGCCCCACCACACTGATGTATTGGCGTCTCAGAATAGAGCAATTTAGGGCCTGCATGCACTGCCATTATGTCTTGAGTTCAAAGGGTTACAGTAATTAAATCCACACAAATTGGGCACTAACATTCATTTATGAATATTATTTTTCAACTCTTTGCCTAGAATAATGGCAAACTCACAATCAAATGCAATAAACAAATGTAAATATCACTTGATTTATGAACCAAATGCTACTCAGAAATGATCAAGAATTCAGAGGCATGTAACACAGAAAAATACTTACAATAAAATGATACAACTCCCAAGTCCCCAGAAAAGTGCTGGGATCCTTGATATGCTCCACCCACTGCTGCCCTGCTGCAGACTTCCATCTGGAATAATTTTTGATAGCATGAAATTTGAACAATCAATTTTTAGTTACAAAAATTTTTAGTTGCAAAATAAAGTACTATTTTCATTCACTACAAGTATAATTCTTACAAAATCTCTTCTTTGAAAAGGGGAGTGACATTACGATGACAAAAGTTGTCTCACCATTAAACCAAGACAATGTTTGTATAAAGTGTAAACAACCTTCAGTAGTACATTACTTAACAAATTCTTTTTGAAAACCTTCAAAGTTTCCAGTGTTGAATAGCAAGGAGATTTATGAACTGCACAGGAACTAGAGATTAGGAAAATTTCAATTAATGAGCTACTTTATAGCAGTCTAGTACTGAATTAAATAAAGACTTGACATTGAACACTTCATATTAATATGCATATAAAATTCCCACAATATTTAGCCGAGTGATGCAGTCAGTATTTAAAGCACAACATAGTAGTTAGTTTGAGGCTTTTTTTCCATAGCAACAATAAAGAGAGAGGTTCATTTAGTGTTCACTAAGGAAAACATGGAATCTACAAAGTAAAATAGGTGTGTTTCCATACAGGATACTTTAAGCATAGAAACAGTAAGTTTGGAATAAAAAGGAAAAAAGACTTTGAAGATATAGCAAATATAACTAAAAAGGCAAAGTGGGTACCAAACTTAGAAGTCCCAAAAGCCTATCTCTTAGATAACCTAACAGTATATTTACAAACCTCTAACTTATCCCTATTGCTTATCAAACACTTTTTGAAAATTAGTTTTATTATAATATTCCTAGATGCCTGTACTCGAAATAATTTTTCACATTAGAAAAGTATTTTAATGGCATAAAGGCCAAGCTTCATTCAAACTAATTTATTTTAAATTGATTTTGAAAATAATTATTTCATAAATGGGTTCTTTAAATACCAAATCTTAAATGGGAAGATTTGTTTTACATTAAATACCTAACAAAAAATGAACTGGCAGTATCAAGTATATCAGAAATCATCATGTCTGACCTAAGTGGGTCAAGCTTCCCATTCATTTAATGGTTCCAGTCGCTAGACATCTCCTTATTAATTGTGTTATTGTAAGAGTGACTAAAACAATTACACAGATTATTTTAATGATCTACAATACATGTGTTTTACTAAAAAGCAGGCATTCCCAGTTTTTCCTCAAGGCTGATGCTGCACAATGATCATTGAGAAAATCCTCTAACAAGTCTGATACACAGGTGAGAAACTCTGGAAAGCTAATTTGTCATTCAAACATATTAGAGGAAATCATATGAATAATTTTCAAATGTATTAAGAAGTTATAAAAACACTCCTGACTGCCCTAGCTTTCAAAAAAAATTTCAATCAACCAGTAGCATGACTAGTATCAAATACATTCTAGGTTTTAGCCACATGAAAGTATACATTGAATGCAAAACTTAATCAAAATAGTCTTGTGACTAAAAGCATATATAAATAGTAATTCTTTAAAAATAGGCAAGAAAGGAAGATATTGCCAAGGTTTAGCTATACTGCTTAGCATCCTCTCAGTGCTCACTCACACTCCTCCCAAAAAACATTTCAAAAATTTTATTTAGAATTTTAGCCCAGTAGAAAGCAAGTACTTGAAATTATAGATGTAAGATTTTCTGTTCAATTTTATTTGGATTATCTTAATAAATCAATCTTTAGACATGTAATTCAAACTAACAAATCTAAAAGTGAACTTAGATTTAGCCCATTTGAAATAGTTATAGAGTAAGTAGCATATGAGAATACAGCTACTTATTTTCAGTAATAACACTCAACATGCTGACTCAGAGAGTACATACAAATAGGCATATCTTTACACTAGCTAATCATCGATACAATAAGGTAGGAGTAATTTGAAGCCATGACCTTGAATCAATGAGCTAATTAACTTTACAAAAAAATAGTTCCCCAAAAAAACCTATTTATTTGGGATGCTAGTAGAAAAGCAGTTTAACTTCAGTTATTAAAAATATAGGTTTTAAAATAATTTTTGCATGCGTAACTTGTACTCCCGAGTGTACACCATGAACAATTATCACGATTCTATATTTTTCAAGTAAAAACTAGCTGCAAGATGCATCGAAGAAAATTAATCATCAATAAACTTACTTGCAGAGATGTACACCATCTCTTCTTTTCATGAACAAAGCAAATATAAATGCATCAACTGCTACCCTTCTACACCCACATTCTGGCACCTACTACGATCACAACTATGACGTTGCAAACATGATGAAACGTAATTTGGCTATTCATTCCTAAACAAACTAGAGGGTTCTTCCTCAAGTTCAGATTGAGTATGAAATACTCAATCCTGCTTAAAAGTCGCTAACATATTTTTTGGGCATTCAACAACTAATTTTAATAATTATTATTGTACAGTTTTGAGTGAAAAATAATTAGGCTATAAATCAAATTTTGGCTTTTGATGAACATCTTTTTCGAATTTTACTATGATTACCATGTACTAGAAAAAAAGTTCGGCCAATTCACGCATAATGCTCATTCACCCAACATGATCGCATGGTGAAAACATTCTGAACACAATGAGCTTTGCCAGATGTTCTGTCGCAAATCCAGCCTTGCTCCTTACCAGGGTCCCGTGCAAAATAATCTATATCTTGCACATTTAGGGACTAAGGCAGTTTAT
>JACJUY010005395.1:30951-42741 GCA_014220935.1 Platorchestia sp. MABIK | reverse complement strand
ACGTAATCATGAAATAGGTTGCATTTTATGTTATGTACCTTTGTTCAGTTGATGCGTTAAGGGGATTAGCCAATCCAAATTATAAGGATGATATTGTCATGAGGCTATTACGCACGAAGTTTTGTTTGCAATCCTGTCAGTCGTATTGGTAGCTTGTGAAGGGTAGTTTGTTCAAGGTATTACGTGTTTGCCGTGAGCATAAAATTTCTCCGATAACCTCTGCAGTATTAATGCCTTACCTCATGAAAGACCTCCCAGCAAAATACAGACGCGCACAGAAAAACGCGCTATGTAAGTGGGTGACTTCGCATCGGTGAGTACCATTTTTGTTTTAGTATATGTAACGTGTATTCCTTTAATTCAATTACTCGTGCATTTTTTGGGGTTTGCCTGTATTTTTTGTGTATTTCATGATTTCAAGGAGGTACGCCAAGCCCTCCATGCCGAGAACCCGGTTTCCTTGTTAATGTAAATTAATGAGGGTGGCTGGACCAAGTATCTCGCGACAAGTTCATGAAACAAGATCAAAGTTGAAGAAGAAAGAAGTAGGTGCTGAAAAAAACAGGACAGTAGGGAACCGAAAAATGATGGTTCTCAACATAACAAAAGCATTTTATGTCAACAAAAAGAAGGCCTACCTAACTCTCAGCTCGGGCCCTCACATTGTCCCCCTGGGAGTGCTAATTTCCATAGATACAATATTTGTATCCCCCTGAGGGGCTTCACTTGAAGAACAATGATATCTTTATCTAGCATACATACTCGTCAAACATGCAATCAAAATGTGGGGCGAGACATCGCTCGTTAGAATGAGCAAAATAGAATTACGGTAAAATTAATTGATCTGATGATCACCTAACGTGTAAAACCCGTAGGTTTTTTCCTTGCACACCTACTGTAGCAATGTTTAAACTATTTAAAATAATACCATTTCACCGTTGGTATAAATAAGCAGTCCTCAATTTCATTTGCGATGTTCTCAACATTGAAGTAGAAATTTACGATCAAATTTATCAGCCGTCAAATTTATCAGCCGTACATTTTCAGAGCTTCGAATTACTAAAAAAACTTCCTGTTTTAACCATCTTCTCCATCGCTTTCGTATCAGAAAACAATCGGCAGTTTTTAAGATTATTTTCATTCATAATTTGTTGCCTGGTAGATTAAAAGAACGCCTGCTCAAATTAAGGAACTGATTAAAGTTCTTGTATGAGGGTACATGAAGAATTATTCTCACACGTTTAAATAATTTTACAGTAGATCGTTTTATTGGTGATTGGCGAAAATAAGCTTTTTTTAAATTTTAACAATGGGAAACTTCAGCCTCCCGTAAAATATTCGTTAACAATTTATTTTCGACGATATATTTTAAAAGTCGAAGATTTCTAAAAAGCACTAAAATAAAATGCTGTTTGTTGGATTTCATGTCACTTGTATTACATATGTAATGCGCAAATTCGTTACAAACAAGAGACTAAAGCTTACTTACATAAAAAACGATTAAAAGTCAGCGTCCTTGTACAAAAGGATCAGGAGCACACAACTAGCGATTAAATTTTAAATTAATTTCAACCTTTCTAACCTCAAAGAAGGAGTTCAATCAAATGGGAGAGAATGATGAAGACACCATTTAGAATGTAGTAAATGAACGAGGAATTTACCCAAAACTTGAGTTCCACACATAGGGTCCCACGAGCTAAGAAACGTAAGTTGAGAATAAAATTTCCGAAACAAGGTAAAATTTGTTGAGGAAAAGCAGAGGGGCTGAAAAACAGGACATGCATGAATCTCAAAAACACGGTTCACTTCAAAACAAAAAGTCTATTGTAATTCAACAAGTCTACCTAACTCTCAGTTCAGGACCTCACATCTTCACCCTGGGAGAGCTAATTCCCATAGATACAAAAGTTGCAGGCCTTGGAGTGGAACTACAGTTAAGACATGATTGTTGCCCAGCAAGCAAGTCATCACGTGGTCGACATTTCACAAGAAGACGCACTTGCGGTTTTTGATGAGGCACACGCTCAGCTTGTCACTTCTATCTTGAGGAGCAGAAGAAATAGTGTAATGAGACAATGCCACCGACCGTGTAGTAGTGAGGACTGTAATATCATGCTCACTCTCTCCCAGATGTTACCGTTACATCATCTCGGTTCTTATTACAGTTGCATCCTCCCAGTTCTTGTTGTAGTTGCATCTTCCCAGTTCTTGTTACAGTTGCATTCTCCCAGTTCTTGTTGTAGTTGCATTCTCCCAGTTCTTGTTGTAGTTGCATCTTCCCAGTTCTTGTTACAGTTGCATTCTCCCAGTTCTTGTAACAACGTTTATCGAAAATAGCGCAGCGAGAGGTTGGAAACTCTTGTAATCTGCTCTTCGAACATCAATATGAAAACCTGACTCGGAAGAAACAAGATAAGGATAAAGTATGTAGTCAATCATTAGTGATTCACTAGCTCATTTGACCCGTTAAAAATGAAGGCAATTGAATTTGTTCGTTAAGACAAGCAAGTCCATAGATTAGGTTGGCAAACATTTAATATGACATTCTGTGTTAACTTTGACAATGGAAAGTGAGCGATGAGCGTTTCTGTGACATTAAGCTGCCCTACGTCTTAATATTTAATCTTTTGAACAATGCAATTGGACACCAAACATATCTAAACTAACACTCTTTGAGATACAATCATTATATTCGTGTTCGTGAGGCAGTGATGGCATGGGTCAGTAAATATCCAATACATGACCAAAAGTTCATTCACTTCAGCAACATAATAATAAAGTTATTGGAAGGTGAACATATAATGCATTTTTTGTGCACTGGACACAAATTCAGAATCAAAATATATGTAGTAGAAAAACACAACCAATATCAGGCAGAAATAATAAAAGGTATTCAATTGATATATGAATAGAAATTAGAATTTGGTGATATGACCGCTCGTCGCTTGTACTGCTTCCAACCGCAAGGGATATTTACTTTTGACATTCTTGCAAGTATTCTTAAGCATCCTGACCCATACCTCTTCGTACATTCATTTCAAATCTATTAGATTTCATGGAATCTCTTTCTGAATCCATCCTTCCAATCCTAATCAAAGGTTCTAAATCCCCGAAGTCCCCTCGGGCGTTTGTTTTGGACCACTGTCTTGCTGCACCGTCCATCTTGTTAGTAATTTCAAGTCGTCTGCTAATCATCATTCGTGAAAAGATATCATCCATAACCCTGCGTCACATCTGTGCATGAATCTTCGCCTCGATAATTCGGAGATTGTCAGGACCTACAGATGAGAAGCAGCCCCTAATTATTATGACCTGACTTCAGCTCAGGACATCACTTCTTCCCCCGAAAGAGTTGACTCCCATAAATACAATAACTGTCTTCCCCCTCAGTGGCGATGCACCTCCACTAATGCTTTAGTTTTTCCCCGCTAGTTTAAACAACGTGGATATCTTGTATTGGAACAATTGTTTTTTTTTATTTTGACATGAAACATACATAAGGTATCTGAGAGCATAGTAGTAACAGTTGATCCTAAATTATTTTACTTCCTCTGCAAGTGCTAAAGAAAGTTTTCACCGTATTGCACTATTCTGCGAGCGTGTCCCTGACCATAAAGTTTTAAAACAATTTTATCGATTTTCTTGAACAATTTATTTCCACAAATAGTACATCATTAAAATCGTTACTTAGAAATATTACAATGGACAAATTACGATACAACCACTAGTGGGCACGTCTAAGTTCACCGAATTCAAAAGCATCCTATGGAACTGTTCACTACGTTTACAATTTCATTGATCTAGAACACTTACTCGCAAGTTAGACTAACGGAATCCTAAAACTTGTTATGCTTTCTAAAAATCAATGAACAATTCAGTCCCCCAAATCCTGATGTCATTTCTGTTATTGTAGTGGAAGATCGCCATCGTTGATGTCACATTGATCGTTGTATTGGGTGCGGAAAATTGTTATAAGAAATACAAATTTATGATTAGTTAGGTTGGAGCACTCATGCAAGTTTCAATATAAAAATGATAGCAAAGACAGCTGATTTAAAAATCATTTTAATAAGTGAACGTTTCGGCTTCAAGCTCAAGCCATTATCAACACCTGTGAAAGATAATTGAAATACAGAAAATAAGACACGGCTAAAAGACAAAAATAATACGACTTAAAATAGTGCGAAAAAGAGGTAACTGAGATAGTATACTACAATGACATTTTGAAAATCAGGCTATTTCTAATTGGAATGATGATAACATTGAATTTAAAGCNAAAGGCAGGTTACAATACAATTTCTTTTTCTTTACAGTTGTCTCAGAGTAGGTCGGTGTATACTTTTGGTCTCTAAAATTATTAGGCTATTTTTAGACAAAAAGTATACACCGACGGGTGGGGCATCTGGATACCGGGCAACGTGGTGAAATGTACGGCTTTGGATTTCTCTGTTGAGAAAGTGAAACCATTCGTCTGAGTCCATCGTACGGCACGATCAATACATTCCTGGAGTTTAGTTTTTATGACATTTAGATCGCTGTGTCGATAGCCGAGCTGAAAGTCGTCAACAAAAAGTGAGGCGTGAAATCGCGGATCCTGAGGGATCAGAGAGGCAATACCATTGATTTTAATAGCGAAAAGGGTGACCGGAAGCACTGAACCCTGCGGGACGCCTTCTTCTTGCGGGAAGGGGTCGGACAAATAATTGTTGATTCTGACTCGAAATGTTCGGTTGCGTAAGAATTCTTGGATGAACGAGGGGAGTCGTCCTCGCAGTTGCATTTGGTGGAGATCACTTATAATTCCAAATTTCCACGTTGTATCGTACGCTTTCGTTAGGTCGAAGAATACGCTTACGAAGTGTTCGTTGTGAACGAAAGCTCTCCTAATCGTTGTTTCAAGGCGTACTAGGTGGTCAGTTGTGGATCTGCTTCGCCTACCGCCGCACTGGATGTTGGTGAGGCAGCCGTGCATGTCGCAGAAGTCCGAGAGTCTATTGCTGACAAGCCGTTCCATTGTTTTGCAGAGGCAACTGGTTAGTGCGATGAGTCTGTAATTTTGGGGCGATTGTGGACATTTATGAGGTTTTGGAAAGGGGATTACAATTGCCTCCCGCCAGCTGGAGGGGATATATCCTTTCAGCCAAAATTTGTTCATCATCGGCAGGCTTGCCTTGCCGGCTTCGGGTAGATGCCTAAACATTTGGTAGGAGATTTGGTCAGCTCCAGGAGAGATGTCCTTGGTGTTATAAAAAGCAGCTTCTAATTCTTCTACTGAGAACGGCAAGTTGTATACTTCAGTGTTCGTAGATGAAAAATTTAAACCTTCGTTTTGGACCTTTTCTCTTTCTCGTTGATATTCGACGGGGTAGTTCGTGGCTCTGCTTATATTGCTGAAGGTCATCGCTAGCCTGATTGCTATTTGGGGTACGGTGGCGTACGTAATGTTTTCTTGTAAGATGGATATTTTCGTTGGAATTGGCCTTTTATTTTACGAATATTTGCATGAACGGTTGTTAGAGGTGTATTTTTGGTGAACGTGTTTGCGAAACTTATCCACGCTTTCCGCTTTTCCTCACGTAAGAGGTTTCTGTGGATTGCTCGTGCTCTTTTCCAACGAAGAGCATTTTGCACCGATCTGGTCTGGCAGTATTTTTGGTATAGGCGTTCGCGGTTTCTTCGTGTTTCTGTTAATTTTGCCCCCCAATAAGGCTATGGAAAGGTTTTAATTTCAATGGTGGGTATGAACTCCGTAGCTACAGCCAGTATGGCATTAATGAAGGCTTGGAGTTGTTCTTCACAGTTGGTTTCCGGCGAAATTTCGAGTTCGTTCCACTTTGGGTGGTTTTCGTACGAGCGCCAATCCGCTCTTTTCAGGCACCACACTGTTCTGCTAGGCTCGCTTTGTTGTGTGTTTATTAGCTGGATTAGGATTAGGCAGTGATCGTTGTCCTCGGGAGAGAGACAGGTAGACCACTGCAACTCTACGTTTAGGCGGGGAGAGACTAGTGTTAGATCTATGGGGGATTCTGAGTTATACGAGATTCTGGTTGGGGATCCCGTATTTAGAAGAATGAGGTTTGACTGTTCTAGAAACTGCTCAAGAATGCCCTCGAGTGTCCGTGGTTCTGCATCCCCAAATTGTGCTGTAACTGTTGAAATCTCCCATAATATTCCATAATATTCTCCCATATTCAAAAGTTAGTGCCGATGTCGACCCTGTGCAACGTTTGTATTGCAGTTTTCCTTTCTTTGGCCAGTTGTCTGAGAAGATGTCTAGAGATTTGGAGCTGCTTTTCAATCGTTATTTTCCTGACGTAAAATTGTGCTTAATTTCTGTAAATTCATTTAAAATAGGCTCATTTTTCCGGTATAAAGATGTACTTCCGAAGCGAATGAGGGCGTCCTTAGTTTACAAATTTAGTTGTGTACAGTGTACATCAGGCTACGTCGGTATGACGACCCTGCCGTTTTATATAAGGATTGCCCAGCATCGTGGAATTAGTCATCGTACTGGGAGGCCTCTTGCGCAACCGCCTCATTCTTCTGTGCGACTCCATGCAGAGCAGTGTGGTGCTGGAGTCTCTGAAGATCATTTCGAAATTTTGTGCAATGCATCTAATGATTCGGAACTAAAAATTTTAGAATCATTGTTCATAGCCAGAGAAAAACCAGTTTTAAATAGTATGAATAGTTCTTATCCGCTAGAAGTTTTTACATGAATTTTTTATCAATTTTCCTTCATTTTTTAGCATGTCTGACGAACTTTTTGTCTTTTATGTTTTTTCAGACTGTACTTACTGAAGATGGAGCTGGACTCCGAAACGTTTAGATTTGACAATGTGTAACTATTAACTAAATAATGATTAACCTACGAGCTGTGTTCCTCGTTTTTAAATTTCTAATGAATATTCGATTAAAGAAAAATGAATTTCCTCCCATAATAATGATTGGAGTAGGGAGTTGATTTTCTAGGTCACGAAGTGCTTCTAGGGTAAGGCAATGATTTCTAAACTTTGACATTGAGACGACTGTGATCGGCCGACTAAGTTGGATGGTGGCTGCGATGACTTGAAACTGGGACGTCAGAACGTGTTCTCTGAATGGGACTGAGTTATGGATAAGCAAACCCACTCCTCCATGGGGGGTGAAGTTGAAGTGGCCGTGTTTGATGAGAAGGGAGTACTGGGGTATAGAGAATGGGTCATTGTGCCATAGCTTGGTTTCCGGTAGCGCTACAACTGCTGGTCGGTGCTGGTGCATCAATTCCAGCAGTTCGTCTTTCTTGGCTCGAACTCCTCGACAGTTCCATTGTATAATTGAGGCTGGGTTGTTCATTGCTCAGGTCTGGATGGATTTGTTTTGTATTCGTATCGTAGAAAATTTCTTCAGTTTTTTTTCCTGACTGCAGGATTGTTCTCACTGGTTATTTCGCAATCGCTGAGATCGGAATCGTAGTTTGGGGTCATTTGTATTGATGTAGTATACAGTTCGCCGGTATCAGGATTCATACATACTGCCTCTGTTGGTTGTTTCTTTTCCGTAGGGAACTCTTGATGTTCGGAGTTTTTCCGCTTTCTTCGCGTACTACCGTCTACAGGTTTGACGGAATGGTCGGCAGCAGAGCTCGGAGATTCCACTACCCTCGGTGGGGTTTGGCTTGAGCGCTGCGTTGGCGGCGGTCGTCTGAACTGCACTGACGAAGGAGCGCCGATATTGCGGACATTCTGAATCCAATTTGGCTTTGGCTTGGGCTCTACTGAGTCTAAATTTGTGTTGTATTGTTACAATTTCTTGTTGGTATTTGAATTCGATGCATTTAAGGGATTCGGTGAAATGTTTTTGACTGCAGTGGTGACATTCTATTGTTGGGCTAGTACATTCGCTGATAATGTGATTGGCGTTATCACACCGAGCACAAATTGGGGTGTTGCTTGAGCACCACTTTTGTGTATGCCCGTATTCTAGGCATGTTTTACAAATCATCGGACGTGGTACGTAGGCGTATACTTCGGTTTTCGATTGTTCGCCTGGCACTGCTATATATTCTGGGAGGTCTCCACGGAAAGTTAGAAGCAATGGCTGGGCGAGTGAGTTCTTGGGTCGGATCTATGTTGCTTTGGTCACATCGTAGAGGTCATGGTCTTCTTTGAGTCCTTTGCGGAAGTTCTCAAAATCGGTCAGGTCGTACTCGTATATGCAAACGAATCCATTGGCGGCGTTGGGGTGGCAATATTCGGATATGGTGACAGGTATATTATTGATTGATTTTATGTTGCGGACTGAGTCGCTCTGGCGTGAGTCGCAGATTTCAATTATGAAGGAATCGTTCCCCTTAGAGGAAATGCGGTTGGGCTTAGTCCCAAGTTCTAGTTGCAGGCTCTTCTCCAGTATCCACAGTGAAAGCTTGCATTTTTCGGTTGCATCTATTTTGCAGAGAAAGTGTCTGATGAAAGTTTTCGATGTTTTTTCGGAGTATTCGTTAGAGTCGTGGTACAGCTGCCTTGCGCGACGGATGCCTACTTTGTGCTTTGCTTGTACTTCTACCATTTTCTGTTCTTCAGTATGCTTAGGACACATTTTGCTTTTCACTGGGTGTGGACATTTGGAGACATTTGGCTTGTGCTTCTAGGCACTGATCGCTGGAGTGTCCAGCAGTGCCGCACTTGGCGCAGGTTGGTGGCCTGTTGCAGCGTTTTTTGGTGTGACCATACAGTTGGCAGTTGGAGCAGTGCATGGGTTTGTCGATGTATGGATGAACTGGCGTGTCCGTGCGTTTGCTTGGAATATATATATATATAGCTGGGGGGTGTTTCGGAGTTGAATTCGAGGATAAGGGAGCTATTTTGTTCACGCCTGGCTTTGATGAACGTAACGTCAATGACGTTGCTGATATCATAGTCTTCTTTCAGTCCCGCTGCAAACTCGTCGAAGTCGCTCATGTTGTACTCGGTGATGTAGACGAGTCCTTTGGATTTGTTCAGTCTTGGGTGGAGTGTGACTTCGCAAGGCACGCTATTCACACTAGTAATGGTCTGCATGGCTTGTTCTTGTTTGTTGTCCCTTGCTTCGAGTGTGGAGCTATTTTTACCGCTGGTGATAATTGTCTTGGGAGGCAGTCCAGTAGCGTTTGTGACGCTGGCTTTTATTGCGTACGGATTGAGGACGCATTTAGTTTCTGGTTTGAATTTCATAGAATAAAAGCGCATGAATGTCGGTGTGGCTGGAAGTTCCATGAGGTCCAGGGGCACATATTTTCGCTTCCTGGTTGATCCAGGAGAACAAGCAGGTTTTTGATTTCCTTCTGAAGGGGGTGTTATTTTATCAATGATGTCCGCCAGTTTGCTCACAGCCAATTCCAGTTTTTTGATTCTCTCCTCTGTAGATGTTTCCAGCGTTGCTGGGTCACCACTCTCAACATCCCAAACGTCGCCGCCACGTCCCATCTCACCCAGACTCCGCATCAGCCTGTTCACACTCCTCTCCACCTCGCTCACCCGCTCGGACGTGGTTCGCTCGGCCGCTGCATCCACGGCTGTCTCCCCGGCCGCAGCCTCTCGACGCTCCGCCTGAATTCTTCCACCGTTACCACCGGTAGACTCGATAGTTTTCTTATTGATTGGAGTCCTGATTGACTTGATGGGGCTTGGGAAATTTTCTCGTTTTCCTGTTATTCCCGGGTCCGGCTTGCGCTCGCTCCCCGCACGCTTACCCCCGGACCGCGAGCCTCTCGCTCCTCTGGGCATGATGCCCGACCCCTGAGGCCGCCAGCCTCCGGAATCAGGATTGACGTTTTTACTCTTAATTTTAGGTTTTTGAACAAAGACAAAACTATAAATTCAACGCAAATTTGAACAATAAATGATCAGGTAGGTTATACAACCTATTTATTCACCTTACACTAACAAACGCGTAGCAAAT
Organism: Platorchestia sp. MABIK; assembly: GCA_014220935.1. NCBI lineage: Eukaryota > Metazoa > Arthropoda > Malacostraca > Amphipoda > Talitridae > Platorchestia > Platorchestia sp. MABIK. The sequence continues at coordinate 32,823 of JACJUY010005395.1, read as the reverse complement.
CAAAATGAAAAAGAAATTCAAAACCTAGAGCACCGAGGTGCTCTAGGTTTCAATCAAGTCGCTATCCAAGTACAACAGGTTGTACAGATGACGGTAGTCGCAGTGGGTGTGCTAACGGCACCACCACGAGAAAGTGCGGGTGGGCCGGATACCCGCACCTGAGCGCGGGTAACCTCTATCAAATCCTTGTCTGTTTTTCTTCTTTGTTCCCTAAACCACAAAAAGAAGAATGCACATCAAATAACCGTAAGAAAATAATTTGAGTTCGATGCCAGTAAACGTGGTAAAGGGAACACGTAAAATTTCCGCCCCTGCCGAATGTTTTAAACATTCAACACATTTATCTCTATCACCGGTTGCATTTCAAAACTATATCTTCCTTGCTGATTATAATCCATTGCCATCTCGTCAACACCTTCGAGTATGATAGTCCTTTTAATGTATTAATTTCATTCGATGCGTAGATTTTACTCCCTACTTCAACAGTAATTAACGATGTAGAAGCACCAAAATGAGATGCAAAATTAGAAAGGAAGTATAGAAGAAATAAAAGGAATTTAAAGGAAATGAGTGCAACTGAAGGCGATATTTCCACTGCAGCACTGGTTAAGAAAAGTGCAGTCCATTTCATGGTAATGGTAAATCTCCTGAATCCTGAACCTGAAGAGGCGCAGCCAAAGTTAAGGAGAGTTTTTTAATTAGATGAGATGTTAGTTCAAGCCTTCCAAACCGCTAAAAAAAAAAGCGTTCCGAAGAGAGGAAGGAGGAAAGCACCATATAGTATGGAAACGAGGGAACGCTGAATCTATGTGCAAGAGGCATAGAAACTAAGTTGAGAGAAAAGAAGTTTTAGAAACAAGATAGAAGGTGAAGAAGAAAGTAGTAAGTGCTGAAAAACAAGACAGCAGTGAACCGAAAAAAGGTGGTCCTTAACATGAAAAACAACATTTTATTTCAACAAAAAGAAGGCCTACCTAACTCTCGGCTAGGGCACTCACACGTTTCCCCCTGGAAGTGCAAATTCCCATGGATACAATAGTTGTATCCCCCTGAGGCGGGAGAGTTGTTTGAGTATGTGGGCCTTAGCCGAAAGAAAAAGTCACGAGAGCTACGGTAGCGCCCCTACCAGCACTCGGACTTACCTTTCACAACAGTCGTCGGCCGCTCAGAGCAGGCTCCCGGCTACTACCGGTAACGACTGCTCGGAGGGGAAAAACCGGCACCCCTCCCGAGCAAGATGATCACTCCTACCAGTTGCCGGTTGCTCTCCCACTCAGGACAACTGCACAGCTTCGCTGCTGCTATAACTTTCTATAGTTTCTCCACAGAAACTAAACCCACGCCGTCACTGAGTCACGGTACAGAGCAACGGCGCAACGCAAGAAAACCAAGTACGTAGTCACGTCCTTACACCACGACTGTCCCAAGCACACTGTCCGGCCGCGGGCCGCAGCAGCGCGGCAGCGGCAGCAAGATCGCCATCTCGCGGGAGCAGAGCGCACACCGTTACAGCGCCCTCTGGCGGTGGCAAACACCACAACACCACATCTCCCCCAGTTTCTCACGAAACTCGCGTTGCTGAGTGCCTAGCACTCGTACTCATTCAGGTAAGTGGGACGCCGTCGTTCACGGCTTGACCGCCTCAGTGGTTCAGGCTCCCCTCGCTGCGGCTCCTCCACATCACTGCCATCAGCGTCTCGCTCGTCGCCCTCTTCTTCCGGGGACTCATCAGTCGACTCGCGATCTGCCGCCGGCTCAACGGGCACTGTGTTCAAGGCGTCAATTACAGCTCCCTCGGGCAACGCAAAGGGAGTTGCACCGCAACCGCCCCCTCCACCGAAGACCATTGCTTCGGGCTCCGCGGTGCCAGCA